>CM052158.1:1909221-1933832 GCA_028455555.1 Augochlorella aurata | reverse complement strand
GCGTCGAAGTGTAGGACCGTTCGCGTCGAGGTCTCAATGAGAAGTGTTGTTCGACTGTAGGACCTTTCGCGACGAGGTCTTGTAGTGAAGTATCGTTCGACTGTAGGACCTTTCGCGTCGAGGTCTTGGTTGGAAGTGTGCAACCTTTCGCGTCGAGGTTTGCGTTAGAAGTCGTCTCAGAACCGTTTGCGTCGATGTTCGATAGAGACGTTTGTAGGACCTTTCGCGACGAGGTCTTGTAGTGAAGTCTGCAACCTTTCGCGTCGAGGTTTGCAGCAGGAGCGTCGAAGTGTAGGACCGTTCGCGTCGAGGTCTTGATGAGAAGTGTGCAACCTTTCGCGTCGAGGTTGCAGCAGAAGTGTCGAAGTGTAGGACCGTTCGCGACGAGGTCTTGGTGAGAAGTGTTGTTCGACCGTGTTCGTTTGTCGAACTCCAAAATTCGTCTATGGATGTGGGCGTTTCTGCTTTTGGGGGGTTTCTTCGAGAAGTTCTGTTTCAGAATAAGAGAAGGGCACTGATTGGTTTTTGCCGAATGCTGCATAGTACCAATCAGGGCCTTCTTCGATTGTCGACACCCTCTTGTCGCGTCGTGAGGGAATCTTGTCTGTGTTCGTCCGTGTGCAAAATTTACGATGTTCTAAAAAATCTACGGGAAATCTTCCAGGTCAACCTCCTACGGTTTCGGTACCGTCGCGTACTTGACTAGGGTGACCCTTCAGATTACCCGGTTTGCAGACATGGCCCAGGAGTAGGCTTTTTCCGAACGCTATTAAGAAGTTCTCTTAGAAATCTTACTTTACGACACGTCACGGTTATTGAGGCAGATGGGACTGAAATTCGAACGCTAATTGCTTGCTAAATAAACGAAAAGATCTTTCCTCAAAAATAACCTTCGTCGCGTCCGTGTCATAAATCCCATCGGCAGAAACTCCACGTGTTTCCGTCTTCGGGACGGAACAGACGAGATTAATTAAAAAATTTTGAAAGGTTGGATCAATTAGTGATCTTAAACGATCTGGCCATCCTTCAACACAAAATATCGAAACAGTTCGTGAGTTTTGCTGAGAATCCGGGAACATTAATTTGGTACCATGGTCGATGATTGGACATTTCGAGAAGCTCTCTACAGCGCATTTTCAAGAAAATTTTGCATCTTCGCATTCACAAAGTTCAATTGACTCAAGAACTGAAACCTACTGAACGCGCACAGCGAGTAGAGTTCGTTGAATGGATTATTGAACAACAACAAATGGATGCTGATTTTTCGAACAAAATCATCTTCAGCGACGAGGCTCATTTTCAACTTGATGGCTTGGTTAATCGACAAAATTGTGGTGTTCAGAAAATCCAGAAGTGAAAGTCATCGAACCATTTTTCTTCGAAAATGCGGCTGGTCAGGTAATAACAGTTACTAGTACTCGCTATCGTGACACGATAACGCAATTTTTTTAACATTCAACGACATGTGATATCAACAAGATAGTGCCACATGCCATACAGTCCGAGAAACAACTCAATTACTGTACGAGTCATTTCCTGGTCATGTAATTTCCAGTTTTGGTCATCAGAATTGGCCGCCCAGATCATGCGATTAAATGCCGTTGGACTTTTTCCTTTGGGGTTTCTTGAAATCTAAGTCAACAAACCAATGACCACCCACGCATTGAAGGAGGAAATTGAGTGCCGTATCAACGAAATTCAGCCACATTTATGCAAAACGGTCACAGAAAATTTCAACAAAAGATTATGCATGTGCCAGCGAAGCTTTGGAGGTTATTTACCCGATATGCTATTTCATACATAACCCTATGTTGTATACTTTATGAATCAATAAAAAATTTACAATTGTTAGTTATAAACATGTGTTTTCTATCAAAATTACTTCTTGCGTGAATTTTGGGACAAAATTGGGATATTATGTTTCCGATTGAAAAGAACGTAGAAACAAAAACTATTAATGTCAAACTGTGTCACTTTTGAAAACATACAATTCTAGGTGAACTAGATTTCGCAACAAGCAATAATACTCGTGTAAATCTAAGTGGTAAAATATGGTGAATCACCCTGTATTAAGTAAAACTCACGTACCTCGAATACCAGCTTCTCCAATTCTTCCTGGCATTCCAGGTTGACCCAATATGCCTGGGAATCCACGGGGACCTTGTACACTATCACCCCGTTGTCCTTTGGCTCCCTATTTATCATTTTCACGAGTTAAATTCAAAGACCAAATGCTTCACGGTTTCGCGACTCCTCTGGCAATTGTGTAATATGTAATATTACCTGAAGACCAGATAGACCAGCTAAACCAGGAGCTCCTTTGCTACCTCTGACACCTTTCGATCCGTCGATTCCAGCTCTCCCACGGAAGCCCATTGGTCCGGCATCACCAATTTCTCCCTTTTCACCCCAGTAACCTCGTTCACCGATGTCACCATATGTCTGATTCGTGCCCGGGTCACCACGATCACCTTTGTTACCTACGCGACCCTAAAACGCAAATTGGAGTTGTTTTACGCAAATATCACGCAAGATACAGTGAACAGTAAACACGGCTATACATTTCGTGTATTGAATAATATGTAGCTTTAATGTGATTTTAACAATCTAAACGACCTTGATAATTTTTAGAAATGTATAATACACAGAGTGTTCCAAAGTTATGTTACTTCCGGGAATAGAATGGAATAGAATGATAAACTCTTTTTAAACACATGATTTTAAAGTATAAATACAGCTACACGAAAGGATTGCAACTAATTATTTATTCAACTCTAAACCTGCCGACGTCTAAAAGCAACTAACAAAAATTACCTCATAAGAATTACAAGATAGAATATATTTTAATATTTCATAATTTCTATAATACTGTGTGCCTGAATAAAGAAATATATTCAACAATTTTTAATGAAAGCAGACTTCAATAATTATGAAATACGAGATGTGAAACTAGTCATTTGACCGACGGTGGTAGGTTTAGTGTTAAAATATATGTCGAAAATTCTTTATCTAATTCCAAATTTTGTTATTAAATGTTATTCCGTTTTAATAAAGTTCTATCATCTATAAATGAGAATAGCTCATACGCATTTTTAAATATTTTTCTTAATTAAATTTTTACAATATTTTCAAGAATAATAGTTTCAGCGGAAATTTTTAGCGAAAGCTGTCACCGCAAGTATTAGTGTAATGCAATGTTAATTAAATTAACTTATTAGTATTAGTTAATTCATAGTATTAATTAATACGCATAACAGTCGATGCGAAAATATTACTGTCAAAAATTTCTCGAAGAAGTATCTCTCATACAAGTTTCATTGAAATTAACGTATGTCACAGCAAGTATAATGTATATATAACATAAATGTTTTAAAAAAACTTTAGAATTATAATAGCTACAGTGAATAGTATGTACCTTAGGTGGCCCCTATTTTTCAACATTCTAAAAGTTTAGTCCCCATCCCCCTATCTTGTTTCAATCAAAAAATGATATGTGTAAAATTTTTACTCAATCGGACAACTAGGTAGCGACCCTCATCGCAAACACATTTTTTAAATACTAAATAGATTACTAATTATATTACGCTATAAAACTATATTTCCGCTATGAAATAGCGGATATTTTAACGATTCAAAGAGCTTATAGTACAAGATTATTCGATAAGCAGTGTGTAGCCTACGTCACAAAATATGCTCGAAGTGATATCCGTTTGCATCGATACAACAATTTCTTATCACTTCCGGACTTATCGCTGATAATGCTGCATATTTGATCTATTTTATCTATTTTTTAATGCTCCACAAAGAAGAATCAAGAAGTGTCATATCGATGCAGGCAGATATAAGTTACCGGTATAAGTTATCTTACTGATTAAGCCTGTTATCTGTTATTGATTGACCATATATCCACCTGTAAAAAAATGATTACTGTCACATTACGACACTCTTTTGTCAAGTTTTCCTGTATCTCAAAAAATTAGTGAGATGTTCAAGGCGATCAAAGTTATTGTCTCACCCTATGCATCGATATTCTTCTATTTTCGATGCTCTTGCATCGCAGAAAATATTTCGCATTTAATCAGAAAGAGATGCTTACAGGGAAAACGCTATTTTGTGTCATACTATTTTTAGAAAACCGCAATTCTAATTTTTGTTCGTGATCTGCAGAAATTACTTAGAAATTAGGGGAAATTTCCACGAAGCATTAATAAATAATTTGGAACAAAATTGTTCTGACACTGACTATGATGAAAGTGATTTAGTATGCTTCATCATACAACGAAAATATAAGCGGATTATCTGATACTGACAATGAAGATGAAAGATTTCGACGTTTGCATAGAAAAAGAAATAGCGTCGAAGTTTTCTCTTATATATACGCATAAAATGCTACGTTTTTCTTTAAGAGAGTGGATTCATATAAAGCGTTCAAACTAGAGGTGATATTTGGGAATTTTCTATAACATAAGGCCTTGATGAAATTCATCGCCACTAGGCAATTTTTATCTTTAACATTTCAAACTACAAAATGTATTTTTCGTTACCAATAAAAAGATTGCCAAATATCACCTCTCATTTGAGCACTTCACACGAGTTTCCCCCTTTGAATGACTTGTTAATTTAAAAAACAAGTCATTTTGATTCCTTCGGGAGAACTAGGTATACGCCAATCATCGGCAGTTCTAGTGTTAAAAGAGAAACAAACATTCACTGCCAATCTCTTTACACTTTAGTTTAGAAATAAATTATAATTTGGAATTAGACATTTTTATTAGTAAATGATTTATAGTAAATTTTTATATGTTATATACTTACCGGAAAACCAACGGGTCCTTCATTTCCTGGTATGCCTGGCGCACCACGTAATCCTTGTCCTCCTGGCATTCCTGGATACCCTTTTAATCCACTTGGACCTTGTCGCGATATACCGGGAGATCCAGGTATTCCTGGTTCCCCAGGATAGCCTTCGTCGCCTGTACGACCACGAACTCCTTTTGGACCATCGTCTCCTACAAACATTTCCCTTCAGTATTAAGCTTTTCACGGAATTCTGACGCGCCCTTAAATCGTAATAAATTAATTTCTATCATAATTAACCACACGATAGGAAAGTTGTGTAAATTGCAATTTTTTTCGCTTTAATCGTGAATTCTTGTTACCACTTACGTTTTCTTCAAAGACGTAATTTATTTAATCAAAATGAGAGATAATTAAAGACAAAATAAATAGCATAATCACAAATATACTTATTTACAAAAGAGTTCTCCGTGTTTGACATGTGGAACAACTTTTTACGTTGCCAAAAATGTCGCCATGCGTTAGTTTCCAAGATATTTATGAAATATCCAGACGTAATACCTAGCCCTTAATAATGTAGACTTAACCTATATTTACAACTACTTGGGGACGTTACATGTTACCTAATGTTACTTAGATCTGGGTTAAGCCTTCATTATTTGTTTTAAAAAGTTCGGCCGTTATACAAATTGCTTATCGCTCTCCGCGGAGTGTTTATGGAAACATTGAGTAAATACATGGCCGCACTGTGCTGACAAATACATGCACATGTTACTATGAAGCGGTTCCACTGTTTTTCATAAATATTTCGAAAATTAAAGCAGGACAATATTTCTTATAAAGGCAAAAGTAGTTCAGTATATTGAGCTGGACAGCATACTTCAATTACATCAAAATCGTAGAGCAGAATCCTTGCGTAAGAAATTATCTAATCGTATTTGTGTTACGTACGTTGTTTTTCAAGTATGCTATATCAATAGAATACATACGTATAGTATAGACTATGTCGAATGTGTCGTACTAAAAGGCAGTTAAATAAACTAGCATTTATGACAATGGCTTTATAAAAATGAAAAAAAGAACTGAACAGTGGACAGTACATTAATATAAAGCTATTTGATTGTCTTGTTTTGTCCACTAAGATATTATAAATGTATAGTACTGAGTTGAGTTTAAAACAGTCTTGAATACAGGTGAACAAAAATTTTTCTTCTGACCCACACTTTTGAGATATCTAGTCTACGGATTTTTATGCAAAATAAACTGAAAGTAATGCGTGAATTTTGTTAAACACTTTTAACGTCTTGACTGTTTTGTATTTCACTTATGGATCATTCTATGCCAAACGGTCATAGTCAAGTATAATCATTATAAAGATGTGTCACGGTCATTGGCCACGACTGAATTGCTAAAAATTCTTCTAGGGGTATAAAGAAATAATATTACACTGTATAAATAATATTACACTATTCAGCTGTCTTAGAAATCTGTCAATTTTACTTTACAACTTCATTCAAATATTTAACATGAGGTGGTAGCGATACAGGTAGTCAACTGTAATAGTGGAGTCGCCCTACCCTAATTCCAGTTTTACGAACATATTTTTTCAAATTTTTGAAAACATGTTCGCAGATAAAATTTTCAAAACAAACATATTTTAATCTTTTGCAAAAAATGAAATATTTTTATTTTTTGAAACAAAATTTCTTTAGATGCTTCAATAGTTTCGGAGGTATAAATTCAAACGTGAAGGCAGCTTTCATAAAAATCGGCAAGCAGCGAAAACTTTGAGGGTTTGTAACTGTTAAACAATGTTGAAATTAGAAAAATGACTTAACCCTCCCCCCTCCCTATTTTCAATATCATTAAAATCTTATGTTTGGCATAGAATGGCCCTTACTAGTCTTCCCATTATTGCGTAAAAATCGCGGTCTAGGGAAAATTGATTTTTTGGGGGATAGGGGAGATCACAATTTTGGGATATTTTAAATAAAAATAGAATACGACAACTGAACTACAGCAATATGACATCATAGATAAATAAAAAATCATCTCTACTTTTTATTTGACTTCCAGACATTCTTCCGTTCTAGTTTAAAAGTTCAAAGAATAGGCTCTGGCAGGGCTGCTTAGGCTATTTAATTTTCTCATTTAGAACATGTGGCAACGATTTCTATAACTCCTCACCTGGAGCACCAACTTCTCCTTTGTACCCTTTGTCTCCGTCCAGATTTATATCGTGCTGTGAAGATGTTCCAGGTTCACCTTTCCTTCCTCTATCACCTTCCATACCCTTAGATCCTCGTTGTCCCGGGAAACCTGAATCTCCTTTCAGATATTGAAGAAGTACCTGCGCGTCTTCACCTTTCTCACCGGGGATACCATCCAGACCTGGAGAACCGTCTCGGCCAGGAAATCCTGGAGATCCGTAATCACCCTAAAAGCAAAATATCATAGCTAGTACGGTATGTTTTCATTATTTCAATTTTTGCTGAAATCGTAAAGATCAAATGTAAAATAACTTCATAAATAATGAATATTGAGAAAAGCAGAAAAATCGATTTATATTTGCACTTAGAGTATATACCGGGAAAGGGATGGTTTCGGACACTATAAGACTAATTAAAGTACAAATCACTTTCTAGGATTCCGCGTTCTTTACGAAATAATGAATCGGAGAGTATTTGAGAATAAGTAAACTAAAAAGTATTTCATAGTTTCATTGAACACTATAAAATACCAATTATAGATTTCAAGTAGCAATACTTGTTACAAACGTATGGACCGTTGTTAAAACAATTGCTAATTAAACAAGTGACAGTGATAAGTAAAAAATGGCATCTGCAAGACATCGATAGGTGTATAATAGAACAGCTGTATCATATACAAGGGTGTTCCAAAAATGTCGCAAGCAGGTAAAAAAATGAAAATAAACAAATGAAATATATTTCATTGCAGCTTCGTTAATGAGTTTTCCGTTAATAACTCAACAAAAAGATAAAGATTATTTTCGCTAAGGAAAAAGTTACTTCAAATCGTTTATGAGATTACCTCGTCTGAATGTTTTGAGTTCTGTTTTATCAAAATCAATGACTCAACTACTACAACTTCTTCCTGTTAGAGTGTATTTGTATAAAGCTGATCTTGTAACCAAATTGAGAGCGTTTTGCAGAATTTGTTTAGGAAACATTCAGGTAACTAAACTAAACAGTAATACGTTTCCGAAATTTTATTCGTTAAGGAAGTATGAAGGGTGTATTCATTTGAACTCTTAGCTTTTCCAGGGAGACGTTGTCTCTTTGAAAACGTAATTACTTAAGTGTTATGGATTTAAAGAAATTTGTTAACCTTCTCTCCCTTAGGCCCTGGTGGGCCTGAATCCCCGGTAAGACCGTATTCGCCTTTTTGTCCTCTTTGTCCTTCTATACCAGGATAACCCTTATCACCAACATCGCCAATTAGTCCTTTTAATTGCCCCCGAGGCAGAATGATTTTTCCTTTTTCTCCTTTGGGTCCTTGAGATCCAGCAATTCCAGTTCTTCCACTGTCGCCTTCCAACCCTTCTGGTCCAACAATACCGGGCTTCCCGTGAGCTCCTTTCTGTCCGCGTGGTCCTGTCAATCCAGGAAAACCGGGTGCTCCAGGATATCCGTTCAGTCCAGCGTCACCAGATTCGCCCTTATCACCAGGCAATCCTAACATAAACAATGGTTTTGTCATTATCGAAATCTATTCATTCAATTAAAAATAATTTTATTTAGATAATGTAAGAACCTAAGTTTGCGATGAAAGAGCTGGCCATTAACATTAAAAGTTAGTTTTATAACGTGTGATTTTCCTTTTCAGGAAAGCAAACCATAATGAAGGTATCTATTGTAACACATAAATATGTTTTTCTATAATTTCCCTATTTTCTTAAATTCATGATTGGAGCTTCTAATTTCTTGTAAAAGCTTTCTTGTGGATGTCTACTTCTTATAATTGATAGTTTTCAATAATTTGTATAATAATTAACATAATCGTACACGTTCGATGACGTGACACTGTTTGTTAATCGGTAGTAATGAAAAATAAAAAGATAATACTTTAATATAATTCTGAACTTGGCCTATATATGTATGACGTAAACAAAAGTGTAACAAAATCGAAAATCAACTTTTTAGAAGCTAACCTGTCTATCACATTTAGTTTGATCATAAAACTTTCGTTGTGGACGCTGAAAAATGCTAAATCATTGAGAGAGCAACAACAATGGAGATATTAGAGTCGGACAACTATCTTCCGGAATGACAATTATTTTATAGAAGTTAGAGAGTATTTGCTTTGGGTTCGTACATTTAAGAAAGAAAGCTGAAACAATATAATAATAAAGAAAACTGGAATAATATTTATAGCATCACATTCGCATTCGTGTTGCTGACATTTAATTAAACTTAACTATAAATTTCAATTTTCCGAATTTATTCAACCAATTTATATACGGTAACGTTATAAATTCGCTGTAAATTATATTTACAGTGATAACTGTCTGATGGATTCTGCATAGAAATTCTATCATCATTAGTCGCGCTAGTAAACTGATATTGTCTCGTCAGCCGCAAATGGAGCGAAACTATAGGGTAATATATATGTGAACCATCAGACATCGATTTTCAAAGCCGTGCTCGGAAAGCGGTATATCGTGGACAAACATTTTGATAAGTTTCAATTAATCTTAATATTAATTACTAGACTGCGGATTTTATGCATTTACGATAAAAATGACTAGGTCCAATATAAACCAAACTGTGAAGACATTAGAAGGATTTGAGAATATTTTGACATTATGTATAACTTCACCAAATTATTAAAATAGAAAAGACAATTTTTGTTTTTCATAAAGATCCGCAGTCTATTAATCGCCAGTTCTAACTTATTTCTGTTGATCTTATTAATGTGATAATGTAGTTACAATATTATAGATATGATTTTTCAATAATCCGAATATTTCAACATTTACTATTACTTGATGAGATTGATATTTATTATCCATTATGCTGTAGAAATTGTTTTGTTCTCTTAGCTCAAATTAGTTTAATTTATTTATTAATATCATCTCATGTTTTTTTAGATTTTCTTATTCTTTATATTCATTAGTATATATTCAATATGGTGAAATAAATTATTTAAAAATTAAGGGAGAGAGAAGTTTATTGATTATATTCTCTTAATTTTATATTGAATTCCAATAAATTTTATGTGTTCAAATATAATTATATTTTATTTAAGTAGTCTATAAAAAAACATTGAACTGTAATTTCAAAGAAATATTATTAGCAATTAGCAATATTAAAGTCAATACAAGCAACTGTGAAAAATGTCTTCTAATATTGTGTGGTGTATATTGACTTATACAACGAATGATTCGTCGTAATAACACAGACAAAGAGATTTATTTATCGTATTTTAGACATTAATCGCTTTTCAAACAAAATTTTGCGAAAGTATTCTTGTTTCATTGTTAGTAAATTAGTCGTACCTGGTGCACAAACGCCACAATCATCACCCTTTAAGCCTTTGTGACCTCTTGGACCTGGTACGCCGTGCCATCCGTCCGAGCCTGGAAGTCCAGGTAATCCTGGCAGTCCACGTTCACCGGGTGGTCCTTGTATTCTAATACCTTTACCGGGAAAACCTTTCGCACCTATTCAAGATAGAAAAAAAGCTATTATTGTTATTATTAATATCGATTAATAATAATAAGTTTATTTTAAATTAGTTGCAGATTAATTAAATTTAGTTTAAATTTATAATAACAAAAATAATATTAAAAAGTCCGGAGTGTTAAACTTTAAGCAGCGTGAATGTTTGAAACCACCGATACATTTTATTTGCATTTTCTTAACGAATGCCTGAATTCGTACAATTAATTATTACATGAATAGTAATTATCTCATTTGTAGAATACTACAATAAGTTAGTATTTCCTCTTAGACATAAATGTCCTGGTAAAGTATGCAATACTCGCCTATATTTATTTATTAAAAAATTTCGGAAACACGTATACTATATCTTTTACTTCGTACTATTATAGCTTGTGTCAAAACGAATTCAACGACTTGTTATAACATCACCTTCGGATTTTTTGATACCAAAAAAGTGAAATCAATGAATTGACATATTTTTGTTAAACGTTGTTTTAGTTTACATTATACTAATTCGAAGAAAATCTAAAGCAGTATTATTTCATTGATTTCACCTTTTGTGGTGTAAAGGTTGTTCAAAGGACATGGCATAACAGGGCGTTGAATTTGTTTCGACTCGAACTATAATTGCATAAAGTTTTTTACTTTATGCCATGGCACTGACAAAAAATAAAAATGATCTTGATTTTATACAATGAGACATCTTTTCTGAAATTTTTTATATTGCAATCTGTAGATAATCGTAAACTCACTAATTTCTGTTCGGAACATTTTTTGTCGGACTAATGGAAGTGCTCGAAAAATAATGGCAACACCCTGTATATAATAAGAGCAACTGACACCGCGTACAATTTCCTATCATTATCTAAAGAAAGAAACAATGACGTCAAAAGAATAATATAAAAAAATTATAATAAATATAAGTCGAACAATAATAATGATAATAAATATAAGTTGAACAATAATAATTTAACAATGTTTTATAAAATAAGTTTAAATTATTAGTTTCCGATTTTTTCTTTACAATAGCTACAAAACGTTTTCTATATCTGCATACATTACAATAAAAATCGTACAACGTTGAAATAAATTCAACTTGCCATTACTATAAAATAATTACGTTAGTTGCATTTAGGTCTTGGTAGTTCCAATGTTAAACACGTTTTTCTCAGATCTATATTTTTTAAAACGACGTCCACGATACCTCAAAATCTACTTGACTACTTAGTTTAAAATTGTATGTGCACCTCTGGTGCGTACATCGCTATGGCTTGAACTAGAATAATTTCAAATTCTTCTTCCTAAATATCTTTTTCAAGCTCACGAATGTTCATAAAATATGAAAAAGATCGATACTTAAAAGTACCGCCATTTTTTAAATTGATGATTTCTGTCCGTTCTGTTTTCTGTTATAGTCAAACTCACTAGATTAAGAATCTATATGCTTGTTTTTTCGGATAAGAAGTAAATACTAGTGATACATGTCTAAATAAAAAAATTTCCCATAAACACTGAGAACAAATCGTTTCACTCTAATTAGATTACTAAAATATTGGAATCAGTAGAAACATTTATAAAATTGTTCAATTAGATTATATGGATTTAGAATGAATATTCATTTGACAATTTTGTACAGGGTGTCGGAAAGTTGTGATACAACCAAAAACATAGTCGGAAATATAGAATGAAAGTCTTTCATTCAGGGCATCATTTTCAAGAAAATCGAGTGCAAAAGTTGTTAGGTACGCGTATAAACAATATTTATTTGTTAGATACGACATCAAAAACATTTTCCACATTTGTAAATTACTAAAATCAATCAGTTACTGAAATTCACAACTTACTATTTACATTTACCAATTACTTTAACTTTACAAAAGCAAGGAACAACAGGATTTGACGGGTCTGACGATAGAGCAAACTGTGTCTAAACGTCAAACTCGTTCTTTTCGAAAATTAAGCCCTGCACGAAAAAATTACATTTCATATTATCGACTCAGCTCTATGTAAGGAATCACTTGTTTGACTGTTGTACCAAGTTTTTTTCAAACATTTTGTATATGGCAAAATTTAATGAACATGAAAAGAACAATATCTTATAACATTTTCTTTCGAATTTACAGCTTTTAAATCAGTAATTTTAAAAGAACTGGCCAATACTGCACGCCATAATCGTCTTTCATGGTAATTGAAAATTGTTTCTAAGATAACAATAATACATAGCAACAAATTATTTTGTCACGTTGTCTTATCTACACGCTGATGTATTTATTACTTAATTTGATACTCACTTCTTAAATTTAGCAAGAATTTCTTATACATCGATGTACCAATAAAACAAAACCAATACAGGACATAAATATCAAGAGCATAGAAATAATTAAAATAATTATTTACCCGCAGGTCCTGGGTCACCGCGATCGCCAGGTGCTCCAGGACGAGCCGGTATTCCAGGTTTTCCGTCCAAACCTGGCGGCCCAATAATTGTTATACCGGGAAATCCTTTCGGTCCAAAATCTCCAGGGGGGCCAACTAAACCTGGAGGACCTTGAGAGCCCATCTGTCCAGGAAGACCTAATGTAGTGCAAACAGAAATATTCTCGAAATATTTCGATATATTGACGGTGATTGGTAGAAAAATATCGTCGAATACGTACCATCAGATCCTGGCTCTCCTTTCACGGAAGTTCCTTTTGGCCCTGGTAATCCAGGAGGACCAGCAGGTCCTGGCGGACCAGGTGGTCCGATGTAACCTACTTTACCAGAGAAACCTGGCGTCCCTGGCTGCCCCATTGGACCAGGCGGACCTGAACAAATAAAAGTCATTTTTACAACTATTTATATTATTCCTTAGCAGGGATCATAACTGTTACAATCATTGTGAAAAAGATCATAACACACATAACATCGTTGCATAACAATTACTATTTTGATTTAAATGTTTTGAATTATAGATAACAGACATATGTGATCGAAATTTTGTTTAAGTTGTTTTTTATAGAAAATAAAAATTATCGTCACCGATTGCAACAAATATAAGTCCGATATAAATTTCTTTCTTCTCATTGTTCTCATCTTCTCATCTTCTCATTGTTTTAAATTTCATCTAACCATTTTCGTCATAAATCCATAAAATCGGCAATCTCGTGATAAATTTACTGCGCATTTCATGCATTTGTGACAAGAATGGTTACATCAGAGTCAGAATTGTAAAAACATGAGCAGAATTCGAGAATATTTTTATATTATGTACTATTTACCAAAATGATTAAATGATTTGCGATTCTTGTAATCAATTTAGACAATTTTTGTTTTGCATACAAATATGCAGTCTAGTGAAAATAGTTATCGTTCAGAGGAAATTCTGTCTATTACGATCGTTTATAACTACACTGCAAGGAATGAATTGCAACAAAGAGAAACAAGATAGAAATTTCGCTTTTGGTTTAGTAAGTTCTGGAGGTAACGGATAATATGTAGATCCTAAATTCTTTGAATCTCCTTATCTTTTTCTATTTCGTCAACTTGTTATTGTCATAAGTACTTGAAATCCGCAGTTTAGTTATCACAGATATTGAAGAGGATAATTAATTTCAATTGCTTATAATAGTTATCGTAACGGAAAATTCTATTTTGATCAATCGTAGTAGCTATAGATTCGAGGAATTATATTTCGAACACATATTATACATGGTGTTTCATAAATACATAATAGTACTTACGGGGTAACTCTACACGACCAAAATAAGTGAAAAAGTCGTACGAACATGTGCGACCTTAATTGTTAATGGTGACCAACATAGTTT
Source organism: Augochlorella aurata (assembly GCA_028455555.1). Lineage (NCBI taxonomy): Eukaryota > Metazoa > Arthropoda > Insecta > Hymenoptera > Halictidae > Augochlorella > Augochlorella aurata. The sequence goes on along the minus strand of CM052158.1, from coordinate 1,919,545 downwards.
CCGTCACTGATAACTAGGTTATAGATTTTTATGTGAAATAAATATTGTCTAGATTAATTCAGAGAAACATAAGTTAGATAAAAATGTCTTTCCTCTTATAATAATTGTAATAATTCACAAATAAAACGACAATATCTTTAAATTTTTCTAACATGAGTTACAGTTTCGAATTTCACCTATTCACTTTTGTCATAAATACATCAAATTCGCAGTCTACCTATACCATTAAAAGTGACCAAAACAGAATTTTCCCTCGCAGCTAACTGTTACGAGAATTCCTCCCATCGAAAAATTGTTACAAATGAGCGAAATAAAATTTTCATCATAAATTATGATTATTGGCAACGAAAAAAATATGTGGTTTATTGTAACTGTTACTTGTAACTAAAAATTGAAATCTCGTGATCATGCATTCTAAACAATTTCTTCGATGCGATTAGCAGCTTCAAGTTGAATAATATTATTGATTGAATTTTATTACTGATCTTTTTTACACAAATTTTTCAAATAACTCCTATTTTTGGTCCCAGTTTCTTAACCCTTTAACACACCAGTTTCTTCAACAGCTCCGTTGATTAGCTTTTCTTTGCCTTTAATAAATTTATAAACGAAGAAGAAAATCTATATTTACGCCAGAGTTTAGTTTAATGTTTAAATATCGATAATAGAAATGTAGAATTTGATTTCGATTTAAAAAATAAAATATACACGCGAATAACATATATATGCGAATAACATATATACCTAGTGGATTTTTCAAGTTTTTATAACGCGCCTAACACGATATTATAAGACACGGGTAATATTTGGGGAAATATTATAAAGTTAACATTTGTAGTGTTACCGGTCTCGGCACGTTGACTGACCGGAAAAATCTATAAAGACGTTTGGGATCAGATATTTTAAGAAATCAGAACAAACCTAAATCTCCTTGAATTCCAATATTGCCTTCAATTATTTCGTCGAGTTCCGGTATGTATTTTCCAGGTTCTCCAGCTGCTCCTTGTTTACCAGGAGCGCCACGATTTCCCGGTTCGCCGAGCTCGCCCTGAATTTAATATTTGCAATGCTTATAAAACTTTGGGTATTTAGATTATTTGGGATACATATCGTTTGCTACTCGGTTATTTATTATTAGAAGGTTGTGTAATATGAAATGTCCGGTAACTTATTAATTAAAAATTCTAAGGAATTTCTTTGTGATCTTTTTTGAAAAAGAATTATTATTTGTAATAATTTAGTTATTATATCATAAATTATGATTACCAAAAATTATTCATCTAAGGATGTATAAAACTATAACCTCGAAATGACCAAAAAATGAAGAATATTGTACGAAATATTGGATGATATTCTGTGCAAAAATTAAAAACTTAAAGATTTGATATTCAACATTATAAGCATCTACTAAAATAAGATAAGCTCCTCTAACCTACATTCTTGGAATTTAAATTTATGTATACGAATATACACATGTTCATATGTTTATTTCTATTGTGTATGATAACGATTAATTCTATTATATAAAAATTCAAATGTTCGTATGAAAATGTTTTAAAGGATTATTTAAACAAAATTTTTATTTATTTGTAGACACACAATAGAAATTATGTGCACATTAATTATTGTCAAATTATTTTCGTGACTTAAAAGAAAATTCAACAGTATCCTTAAATTCATAAATGTTGCTGGCATCATGCATTTGATGTGTTAATTTTTGTTATCTTATTAGCTATGATGAGTATTACGGTTTGGTATGTAACGCGCGATGATTCGACTAAAAAAAATACTTACATCGAGTCCTGTTGGTCCTGGATTTCCCGCATAACCTGGCGCACCTTTCTCTCCCTTTTCACCCGCGGGTCCAATTGGACCGTCTATACCCTGTTTTCCTCTCGGCCCGTCCGTGCCTTGCTCTCCTTTCATACCCTTAACACCCAGAAATCCTGGCCGACCCTGTGCATAAATTTAATAACCACATTAATCACTAAGCACAATAATTCACCGGGAATTTTCCAGTTTACATCGGAGGAAGTTTATTTTAGAGCCAGAATTAACTAACTGTTAGGTTATTTTAAATTTAAACCACCAGAACTTTCCAAAGATATTTATTTATTAACCCTTGAATGCATATAGGATGCCGAAATGTAACAGAGATTTTCACACTTTAGATGTGAAATACAGTCAGTACAATAAGTTTCCGTACACCTTTTAAAATGGAATAACTTTTTTCAATTGGGCCAACCGATCTAAATTTTTATTGAGGTGTTAGAGAGATTAATTTACTAGGCAACTGCTAAAAAATTGTTCGATTCGAATGATAACAAATTTTTGAATTGTATATTTTCAACTTTTTCATTTAAACCAATAACAATTCTGAAAAATGCGTTTTGTAGGTTTCAATAACTTTTATACGTGTTGAAAATTTCACTGAAATCCGTTGACGTGTAATCAAGTCATAGCCACTGAAAAATGTAAAAGTTGCTCGTTTTTGGTTGAAATTCGTGAAAAACTGCTACATTCACAAACCGATTTTAATGAAATTTTTAGCACGCGTAAAAGTAGTAGACTCGGATTAAAAAAGTGAAAAAATGTAAGGTTTTTTATTTCTCTGTCATTCCAACCAATTACAATTTAGAAAAAGTAATTGTCTAGCAAACTAGTCTCTCTTACAACTTTAACAGATTGGAGTCATTTGGCTCGATCTTTAAAAAGTTCTTTTGTTTTAAAAGACATTCGAACACTTTCGGGAGTTACTGATCCTGCAAGGGTATCTATATTTGTTTCAGTTGATTGGACATTCAAGAGTTATTGTTTTTTTACAGTAAGAGCTGCCATATGCAGCTACAAAAGACACCCGAAGTTTTCACCCATTGGAATTAAAAACACTTTTAATTGAATAAATTCAGTGTCATGTTGATTAAACAACAGATTTTTCACTTTAATTTATCTCTTCTGCTGGCCTTATTCACCTTTATTGTAAATTAAATTTACCCTTTGGAAAATTAAATTCACGTTTATGTAATTACTTGTATTAAAAGATTTAATAAGATTTTTCAAATAGTTGTTAAATTATTTTTTAAATTTGTGTTAAATTAAAAAATTGGATAACAGATTGCCAATTTTGACCCGCCAATGGGTCAATTGTATTTGCAAAAGGAGAATATGATATACAAAAGGATTCATTTCTGTTGCAAAATCTGTATTTACTGAATCAGCTTATATACGCTGAATCTGCAAAACCGAGTACTTATGAGTTTTACGAGATTTTACGAGACAAACCTCTACGTGCTGTATTTATTTATGATTTAACCAGTAAGTAATATAAACGAGGTAATATAAGCCAGAGAGGCTGAAACTGTTTATGAATCGCTGATAATTATTTGCTTGATGAGACAATATGCTGATAATCTTGGTCTCGATTCATCTTAGTAATTTTTCTTCATGATTTAATTGGCGATTTCTTATATTTTTTCGCATACTTAGAATTTAATTGTTAAGTGCATAGAACTATAATTGAACTGAAACCAATTTCAGATTTGATTGGTCAACATTTTCAACCATTTTTTGAAACAGAAATAGAAGTGCATTAAAACATAGTTGAATGTACTCAACAATCAAACTTTTAATATCTCGGAAGTTATGAGAGACCGTCAATTAAGTCATAAAGTAAAGATACTCGGGACAATATCCTCGACAAGATATCTTTATCAAGAACAAAGTAGTCGGCAAAGTATCCCCGCAAATTAATAACTACCCGAACAGTTATTGCGTAATTAAAAAGAAATACAAGTTAAACTGAGATTACATAAATTGAAATAAATAAACAATAACAAAATCTTAATGACTACGCGATATTACCTGCTCTTGTACGGTAAAACCTGAAACTTGCATGCTTTTAAAAAATCTTATTTTTTGCGAGCCAAGTAATTTTTTGATGTGCTCCGTGCCGAAAGAAGCTACCACGGGGAGTAAGACGCGCGTCAGGAGGCGTAGTCCTTGCAATCTGAATGTTATGTCAAGATTAATTCCAAGCCCTGGTTATTTAATTATCTTTTAGCTGGTAACGTTTATCAGTATATCTAAAATAATGAAACACAGTTATGTTTGAAAATGAAATAAAATCATTAAAATTTTAACACAAATGCGGTACAGGTTTCCGTTATCCGATTACCTTCAAACTTTGTAATCATTGTCTAACCGTCACGAATTTAGAACGGCAAGATAAAATAATCTAAAAAACTGTTTGACTTCTATGACTAAGGACTGAATTTCGTCGAAAATGTAACATTGACCCTTTTTCAAAGTTCTCAATAATGAAACTTCAGAACCGATCATTTCGTTTTAGCGTAACTCACTATGACCGTTTCGTTTATCGGTATTATTTACAAAATCATGCGATATTACTTACCGAGAGACCTTTAGAGCCCATTTCTCCCTTTCGTCCACGTGCGCCATAATCGCCGCGCATCCCTCTGTAGCCTTTGAATCCCTTTACTACTGTGGACCCGTTAGTTTTCCTGTATTCACGACTGCTAGGCGGTCCAGGTTCACCTCTATCTCCCAGTTCACCTGGCGAACCTTTCACGCCGTAGACTGTTTCGCCAGGTTCACCTTGCAAACCTGGTAAGCCTATCCCGCCAGGATAACCCTAAAATCATACAATTATTTTGATACATTTTGTTAAGAGTACGTCTCGTTGAGAATTCGGCTGATATCAATTCGTTGTGAGACGGGTGAACTCTTGTAGTTATTGTATATAACTCACGTCTAATGTGTTGTATATGGTATACTTTACTGTTCACTATGTTAAAACTATGTAATACTGAAACAATTTTTATGTATACTGAAACAATTTTTTGTATGCAAGTAGGCACTTACGATTACGAAACAACGCATTTTCGGGTAAAATGTTAAATACTAAAGTTACTCGATTTAAAAAAGATGTAAACATTTTATAATCATATTATATCTTATAAGGATATTTAATAAAATGAAAATTTTTTTACTTCTGCATTTTTTCATAACTGAATGCTGATAAATCAATACGAATTGCGGTTTTTCAGGTGGTTTTTTTACAACATAAAAAGTCGTAGTAGTTGTTTACACTTCTGAAACATAAACACTGCAATTCACACACTGCAAAACATTTCATTTGGTTATTGTGTACCTTTGGGGATCGAAATTTGTCGACTTTGTATGATATATTTTCGTAAATATTGACGAGAAAACATCGAAAATGCAAGATTTAATGTGTAAAATCTGTATAAAATTAACAATTCTTAATAGATAAAAAATGAATGACAAAAATTGGAAAAAAATTGTATTTTTTAAATACTGTTACGTTGAAAATCTCGTTAATCTCTCTCTCTCGTTAATTTCGTTAATCTCGACGGCGTATTATACTTGGAAACGTTCCTTTACAAAAGCATTCATGTCGATGTCTTCAACATAATTTGTACAAATCCCAGTAAAATAATATCGAATGATCTAATGATAAGCTACACAATAAGCAGCGGTGCTTAATAAGATCTCTCCCATTGCGTTCTCTTAGATTGTGCATTAATTGAAGGCGTGATTTCCGAGATTTGCATTCGGGTATAGAAGTTCATTAGTTCGTATAGCCTCGAGTGCAATTCTCCATTATTATTACTCCCCGTTATCGCGCGCTTTTACTCCTGAGAATACAATGCTACGTGCCGAATTGAGAGAGTTCTAAGCTAACTTTCAACTTAAGAATTATTCGAATACATAGGAATATTAGATGAAACTATAGAATGTCCGTTTACAAAATAATACGCAGGTTAACGTTTAATCAAGCGTTTCCTAGCATAAATGCAGTAAGTACTCCTATTTCCGAATTTGTCCTTGTTTTCCTAGGAAAATAATAATGCTCCCACTGAGAATATTTATTAATAGTTATTGTTATGTTATCTTTATTGTGCGCGACCTGGACAAAACCATTACAAATACATCGTGCACATACGACTGTCCGCGATCGTTCATTAGTCTGGAGCTGATTATATTATGCAAGTGCCATTTTTTATAGTATAGTATTCTCTCCATAACTAGCAAAACATCGGATCTGTAGAGTTACGGTTATGGTAGAGATGTTCTAAATGAAAAGGAAAGGCGATTGAAAGAGAAGAAAGGACCGAGGTCCCAGGCGTTCGACTAACATTAAAAATCTTATGCAAGCTCAGCCTTTTAAATTGAAAAATCAAAATTTCTTATTTTTAGATTCTCGTCAAAGAAGCTTCTACCACCGCATTTCTCTCGTTTTTCTAATTGTCGATACACAAGCAATTATGCTCGTAATTTTATCGTATTTAATGTAATTTTAATAAGAAAAACGAGATGAATACGATGGTAAAAGATAAGATAAAAAAGAATAAACAATTAGAAAAGTTGCAATCTTTTGGTTAAATGCAAGCAAAAGTTGTGCATATTTTTAAGTAGGATATGATTCCGGAATAAAGAATATAGGTTTATTGATAAAAAAATCAAAACGATCTTGAAAAAACCTTAAAAATGTTTGTATCTTTTTTAAATCACGTTTCTACGAGATTTTTTAAAATCTCAACTTGAATTGGTCACCCTGTATAATTCCAAAGTAACTGCGGGTTGTATTCGTCTGCGAACAAGGCTATATCTATACAGCGAAATGCGAGAGGTAAGTTTATTCGGTTCCGACATCTCGTCTGTCAGAGGATCCAAATTCTATCCAATTTCTCATGTTGTCGTGGTCTAATCGTAAGTGAAAGCTGTACACATGTATTCATCAGTTTAGAGGATTGTCGATGCAGGAAACAGAGGTTTCGTGTTTCCTAGAAGTAGCCAATCTTCTCGAGAGAAGACGGCAGCCCGCGTTATCAGTGACAGTCACGTCAGCGAATGCTTGCCGGAGAAGCTAGACGATTCGGATTTCAGCAGATGCTGGCCCGTTTCGCATTTAGCGATTGACACATGGCGTGCTTCTTTTCCAACAACTCAATCTCATGTCGTTTGAAAATTCTCTTGTTGCTTCCGTCTACACGCAGTTATTCTGCGTCATATATTTTTTAAAAAGTTCGAGCAAAATTTGTTTCGAGCGAATACATGTTCAACTGAAATCAAAATAAATTTCTAATGGAGGAAAGCAGTTACAGGTGAAAATTGATGGTTGGGTGCTATTAAAAGATTGTCAATATTTATGCAAAATAAGGATTCTCTTCACACTAATTGCAATATAAAAAAGCTACATTGACATTTCCTTCTTTCCCTAATTATGTTATCGCGTTCGAAATAGTACAAAAATATTTTCGAATTCATTAAGTATTTCTACTATTTTGTATTTTCTTTCCTCAGTTTTGTCATAGATGTATAAAATCCGGAGTTCGGCAATTAATTATTGAACAAAAGTGGTTATTTCAAACATTCTTATCTAAATTGTGAGAAATGCTTCTAAACTGGTTGTGTGCTATTAGTAAACTGCTGATCTTTATGCAAATTAAAAATTATCTCCAACAATTGCAAGATATACGAACCAAATACATGTACCATGCTTTCTTGAACTGTCTGTGAACCGAACTTTTTTACATGGGTGTACAAAATTGATACAATTTAAAACCAATAAATATCGGTCTCGAGATATAAATTAGCGATAAATATATAGTTATAAAAAAAGATTAATTTATTCTGATATGTGAAGACAAAGTTGAAAATGCGATGCATAACGACCTGGATTACAAAGGGAAAGCAGGAGAGCAATATACTTTTGTCACATTGTTGCTAAAAATTAAATTAGATTACATAACCTGATAAGTCGGTCAATGATTTCAAAGTTAAATTGAGCTATAGAGAGTTACTAATAAACTATTAATTGTTTTAAATTTCATTTTCATTTTCTTATTATTTTAGTTTTGTGTTCCTATTTTTTCAAACTTATACTTATCAATTTTTACCTGTTTTAAAATTTCGAAGGAAGAAATTTTAGAAGCAACATGACTAAAATATATTTCAGTTTCGAGTCATGTGATCTTCGCCAGTCTGAGGAAACGAAATTAATTGATCATTGAGGGAGTGTAGAAACATACGCAAATTACTTTGATTAACTACATAGTTAGTCATTAATTTTTCATCAACTTATAATAAAGAACCAATTTCAGCAAAGCTAGTTTAATTTAATCAGGTCTTACAACATCCCTAGGACACCCTGTATAATTCCAAGTAAAGCGAAATCTCTCCCAGAGATAGATATGTAAGTTCGATAAATTGCATAAAATAATAAAAAATTGAAACATGTTTTAATTTGTAGGGTCACGATAAATTTTATTTTTGACTACTTTTTAAGGCATAATAAACTCTACACAGAAACATACCAATTTGTGTTATAAACAATAATTTGTGTTTCCTACATACATAATGTTACCGTTTACAATGTAAGAAGTTACTATCGATAGATCGTAATTTATAGCTATAAAAATTATAGCAATGAAATTAATAAAAATAAAAATACCTATTTTAAGTCATTTCGTAACTCTAAGACACGCTTTCTGCGTTTGTAAAAATTGAATGCAAATACTTATTTTTATTGTACATAGACTGCATGTGCAGCCACTAGTACTTTTTATAATATCTAACAGTCCTTCGAATATAGATCGATGTTGTTTCTCAAAAGTGTTTTCTGTTTTAAACATTTTCACTTTTCTTCGAACCATATGTTTAATTTCCCGACGTTAATCCTCGGAGTACGGTCAATCGCTGTACGGTAACGAGGTTTTGCACGACCCACATCGATATTTCACTAACATCCATGTGCAATACACAATATGGAGCAGTATTAAGTCACTACACACGCAGCTTCGTCATTGCCGATAAAATAGAAAGGTCCTCTACAGAGGCCCCGGTATCAGAACGTGAGGGTTGAAACTTTTTTTCATTACAATATACTTCAATAATTAGCACCCTGTAATAGTTTCGCGATAAAATAACTATTTCTCTTTGTTTTCGAAATTAGCTTTGATATTTCCGATTTATGTAAAATTGTGTAAAATTGTGTAAAATTTATGTAAAATTGCGTGACCATACTGAACAATAAATTTTAGTTTGGTTATACCGTGTGCATATTTTCACAGCTGCTTGTTGACCGTGTCTATGTTTACTCTACTATTCATTTCATGCAGGGTGTCCCAGCATCGGTGGTACAACCGAGAAAGGGCTAATACTACATGAAAAGACAAATCGAAAATAATGAATAAGGTTTGAATATTTAGTATTCCCAACGATTTTTGCATTAATAAAGTAAGTTTGTAGCTAAATTACATGTCTTATTTTCATTTCAGTCAGCTCAAAATCCGTAGACAGAAATGAGTAACACAGTACATCACGGTACTACTTATATATTAGTACTATTTCTAAGTAACATATGACTTCCATCGAGATCGACTTCTATCATAACGAAAATATTCGAAAGCCTTTTAAAACGGAATAACCTTTTTAGAACTAGACTGAACGACTTGAACTTTTTTTAGACGATAGAGGGGCGAGTCCATTAGATTCTAACTAGAATCCTTTTTTCAATTTTGCTACTACTTGGAACGACGGGAAAAAATAAAAAAACTCATGTTTGAATATTCAAAATCGATTTTCTCGACAAGGAAGTCTCAAATGAAACAAGAATCACCCCCTTGTCGATCCTACCACCGATGCTGGGACACCCTGTATAGATAAACTTTGTAATTATTTTCCCGTGATAATATATCCTCTCCTATATCATGATACCATAACTACCTATTTATTCTATTTGAACTGCGGCTTCGTCCTTGTTTGAACTTGCAATGTAATAATTTTAAATTATTAGACTCGTTTGAATTAAATCGCTTCTCGACGTAAAAGTTTAAAATTTTTCGTTTTTTATGCGAATGAATTCGTTGATCTGCAATACTTAATCGCGTTTGTTTGTAGCGACTGGTTATTGAAGTGTTTGAAAATTGCTTTTGCTTTACATAACATTGTTGTTTTTCGATGATCAACCACATTTTTAAAAATTATATTCATGCTATGCTTGAAGTAATTGAACACAACGCAACAATTTCTTCTTAATATTTTGGAAATTTCTATGGATGAATAGTGTCGATTCTTTGAAATATATTCACTGTGTCCACTTCCTCCGACTTTAACTTTTTACCTTGCTGTATTTAATTTAAATGAGCAATAGTTCATTATCCTGAGCACGAGTTTACTATTATTGCTAATATTGCTCATTCATTATTCATTCTTTGTGGCAGTAGAATTTTCTTATATCACCTACCAGCTACACGAATGTATTGATTAGTGTATTTTA
>CM052158.1:1733383-1909121 GCA_028455555.1 Augochlorella aurata | reverse complement strand
ATCAACCGAAATGTTTTTGATGCACTTTTACCAAGTCTTGCGTTAAATTTAATAACTGCTTTTTGTTCCATGATAACATTTTTTGTTCATTCATTGATTGTTTGGTCATTGCATGATCATTTTAACATTCATGCAGCTTAAATGCTCATTCGCGGGACAAATTACGCTATAATATTGTCCCATGTATTTTCATTGCTTTCCTACTTTATTAAAAAGTGAAACAAAAGAAACTTGAGTCAACTTGGCTTTTAGCTTTAAAATTCTATTAGTAAGACAGAGTGATCTTTGGATCGAGTAATAATAATTATATTTAGATAAATCACTGTGACTACGATGGTCTGGCCAATAATAGCTCGTTCAAGGGCTATACTTTGGCCAGAACACTTTCTAAGAATACAGCGGAGTGCAAATAACAGGTCGTTACGAAGATTGCCTGTTAACCAGATGCGAGAGCGTAAATGTTGCGTGAAAATTGAAGAGCCGTGAAAAACACCTTAACTTGTGTTGTAAAACCTGTTTATCCAAAGCTATTTCTCTTCGTTTATGAGAATTAACATAAACATCCGGATAATCATTTTTCCGCCAACTAATTTCCACTTTTATCCAATCGACATATTCTGTAAGCATTTGTCATTTTTTGGTACACGCAGAATCCCGAACGATGCATTATGTCGTATTAAATTATTGAACCAACGTCTTAATTACGAAGGTAACGCTGCCGTCATTGGCAGAATGGATGGCATACGAATTAATTGGGGCGAACCAGTCTCCAAGTGGGTTACTTTTTGCTGTTTTTGCCTCTCTCTGCCCACTTTTGTCTCTTGTCTGTCTGAAACATTTTACGAACACTACGTCCTTGTATGTCGTATTTTAGGCAGTAATCATTCTTATTGTGTTATATTTTATATACGCAGTCAATGTTAATCGGAAGTTTCTATTAAATAACTTTAATTTGTGATAATTAGTTTGCAATAAATTTTTTAAAATTTGATCAAATGGCTAGTATTTTTTGAGCTATGATGCTAGACTGTTGAGTTTACTACACTATGGCTAAACAAATTTCGACAAAAATTGGTTGAAATTCCAACAAAATTAAAAAAATGTACGTTGTTCAACTTTTGTATCTGTGTCTATAACAAGAATTTAAAGAATGCGCTAGGGAGAATTCGGCAATCTATATATGTGCAGAGTAATTACAAGTAATTACAAATTCCAAAGAAACATCTCAAAGAAATTTAATATTGGAAAATTCACTGCGATTTCAAAGATGTCCAAATATTGTGGACATTTTTCTTGTGGTTTCTTACGATGTTCTTAGGAAGGAAATTTGTATTTAAACATTCTTAAATTAAAAATGAAAATAACAACATTATTTAATTATATAATTATGAAGCTTTAAAAGGCGTTTGCATATTTTTGTAATTCACTATATATTGCTTTTTCGATAAAGAGATTTGAAATATTCAAATTTTGTATATTACAATCAATAAATATTGCTTTTCAATGTAGTTGTGGTACTAAATTCCCACGTGAGTATACCCAACACCACACTCCTACGTGGATACGTCCATCTCCACGTGGATAATCCCGGGTTAAAGTGTGTCATACAGATCAGATATTATATTTACATAGAACACAACATTATTCGATTCTTGTCGATTCTGGCGGCTTCAATTAATTTAATATAAATTAATAGCAGAGATATAACACTGGTATACTGATGATCTATGGTTGTTACTATGGTATGTTTAAAAATAGTATCCACAAGCGATTACCCTTTGAATTAGAAAACTCCTAATGTAAAATATTTTTACTTAAGTAATAAATTAGATTTTGTTAACAGGTCCCGAGATGTTTTTAGTCGACTTCTCATTCTGGTCATTTGATATTTATTAATTATCATAATTATAATATTTTAATATTGAATTATAATATTAATTATAATAATAGACATTTAATAATTACTAATTATTGTATATATAAATATGAAACAATGAAACAAACTTATTATGACCCATTCTTTTTAGTGGAAATTAATTCTACAATACTAAACTTATTATAAAATATCTTTTTAGCGCATTCGTTAAACATGTAAACGTGTACCGCCACTGGTGCGAAACGTTAAACATTACACTATTGACGTTGTGAAAATATTCTGCAGCATCCTCTTACGTGAATACGACGAGAATAATAAGCTCCTGTATCTTGCAATTAATGCTGACAGTTTTTATTTTGCATAAAAGTCCGCAATCTACTGATAATGGTTACTATTAATCGGCACAAAACTATAAGGACAATCTTTATTAAACAGGCAGTGTAAGTAATACGAGCAGAATGTCCCAATTAAAGCAGTTAATATTAAAATGATATGGCTAGAAATAAAAGGAAGATGATCATGAATTCAATATAGAGAAATATAAGAAAATAAAATAATATTGCTCAAGCGTAGACTAGTTACCATTTAATTTTTACCAAAATATATTGTATAAATATATAATTGTGTTTCGATTTAGGGTTTCGAACATGAAGTGTAATAGTAGAAGCTAAATATCTGTAAAAACGCTGAAAACTTTAATGTAAAAGTATGGATTGAAATAAAAATTATTAATAGTGAACATGTAATATTTCTACAGTTTCAGAAAGAGTAGTATGTAGTCGAATAATTATTGTACAATTAATTGAAAAATTTACGGAAAAAACGCGTCACATTCGTTATCTAACGAATTGTACACTGATACCATAGCAGAAAACAGTAGAAGAACAGCATAAAAACAAATCTGAAAACCGTCTTCAAATCTTTTGAAAGCTATAACATATTTTATAAATCACTGTTAACGTGCCGCCATAAACGTACGCGATTAGATGGTTCGAATGTTTGATGTATAACGAATTGAAAAGTAATTACTTCAATATTTTGACAAAGTAATTGTTTTTGAAGTTAAAACATCAAGGTTTTGCTATATAATTAATTACACTAAATTTTGTTAATGAATGGAAATACGTTATTTTGTTCGTTTACTTGTGCTTATCGGCATAATGAACTTGAACATTATTAAATCATTACTTTTAATATTTCGAAGATAATTAATATGCATTGATGCGTTTTATGTTTGTCAATATAATACGAATATAATTATCTGAATTCTTTATATATTGTCGTTACTAAACTTATAACAAATATTTTACATTTCATATAAATGTGTACCTCCTAATTTCTTTTCGTTTAGCTAATAGAAAACTTGAGTATATTTCTTTCATTCGAAAAACATAAAATGATAATTTATTTCGCTTTCTTTAAAGATTGATTTTTGAATCTTCCAAGTTCGCGAAATATTTAACAATTGAATCTTGTATTCTTCGGTGCGACAACTGTATATTACATGTTTCGAATAATTTAAAAACGAAACGCATGTTTATACGAATGAATGCTCTCTAAACATTAAATTCTAATGGAAAATTCTTCGCCTCGTAAGATCGTCTTCCGTTACGCAGAACGCACTTATCTTGGACGCGATTACGCACACGAATCTAAACTTTGAAGTACGTATAAAAAAAGGAGCAGCTTTATCAGTTAACTTGTTACACAACTTCCAAGAAACGTGCCTGATTGCGAATATATGCCGTAAGTCTCAAAAATAGTTGCGTGTTACTTCATCGCGTAATACCGCGAAAGTCATCGTAAATTGAAATTTTAAAATGTCAATTTTAAATTGTCAATTAACCCTGCGAACCCTACATACATTGATGCTTTAATCAACAAATTTAAATCAAGCGCACCTAAATGTATTTCTAACAAAAATAATTCGTATATCAAGTATGAAGTACGAACTTTATATAATAAATTGATTCATTACCTGTTTTCAAATAAGACATACTTCTGATATATACAATATATATGTGTATATATAAATATATATAAATAAATAAATAAATAAATAAATAAATATATATATATTCAACAAATATTTTTTGTATATATATACAAATTTCATGCTTTCAATCTTTCGACTGTCAATTAGATTTTTTCATTGGTCTTACATGTTGTACGTTTTCAAAAATATTTGTTGAAAGGGGCCATTAGACCTCGGTAGACAAGTAAAATACAATGATTTTAAAAATGTTTTTGAAATTAAAATTAAAAAGAGGTCGAACGATTTGTGAGATCGATTATGTTTTTGCGAAAATTTATCTTAATTACTAATCTTAATTGCATGCGGCCGAAGCGGTCCTCGTAATATTGAAGCTGTTGCGAGAAAGTGACCGTAGCCGGAGGACCTCGTGTATCTGTGACGTGACCGATTAATACCAAACGCGGTTAAGAGCAATGTAATCGATTCGGGTCAGATCCGAAGAGTTCGATAGCCATAGGTTCCGAACATTTATGGAAATCTATGCGATGCGTGAATCAAATCGTTGTCATTCCGAATCTACGTTAGCAAATTTTCTGAACCGAGTGTTCTCTATTCGAACGTTTTCAGTTACGCTAAAATTAATTATAGGAATAATTCACCACTTCTTTAACCCTTCTATAGTGTTTCGGATCTATGTGATTTAAATCGTGTATTATACAACTCTTTTAACTTTTATACTGCTGGAAAACCATATATCATTTTTGGCTGCACATAAGAGAATATCATTTTTTTAACATTTTTAATAAATAACAGTTTGATTTCATAACCCCTTGTTTTATAGTATCGTTGCAGACTCGTTTCGAAGATTTTCAACTTAATCCACTAAATAATGAATCTTATGTACTTATTTAAAGTCGAAATAAAATTCTGCTCTACTATTATCAATATCAAACGTCAAAGTAAAGGTTACAAGTTTTGTACCAAATACCACATGTTTAGACCATATTTATTCATTATACGTAGCAAGTAACTTATTTTATATGAAATATTAAAAGCAACATCAGAGAAGGTATGTGTGTCCTTCGAAAGAAAATATCAGTAAAATTATATTACCCCGGGTCGCGATTTAGGGACACTAAGAGAGGCCGTTCCTCGATTTACGAATACGATGAAGGGTCATGGCTCGATTTGACTGACATTCGGTGGAACGAGCCTACGTGTTTGACAGAGAGTGTGAACAATTTACTGTACTTTTCCCATCAACCCTAGAATTTTAAGAGATCTTGGAAATAGAGGAAAATAATCACAGTAGGCCATGATACTAGACAATTCCAAGGATGATTCGCAACAAAACAATTTAATGTAGAATATAATTTTGCACTTATCTAATTAGTGTATGCTTAATTATGCATAATATTAATGCAGCTTTTTAATGTACAATTATTATTAATATGAATAACAATGTATTTTACATATATGTATAAGCACAGCGATAATAGAATAAAATGAATTATACATTAAGTATTAAGTAAATAAATGTAATTGAAATTACATCGAAATTACGTGTTGGATTTTATTTTAATCAGATATATTTGTCCAAATTATATCATGCTTGGCCTCATTTTAATCAGAAAATTATCAGCAATATATTAACAAAAATTCAGTTTTAAAATTAATAAGGTTATGTCAGTGTATTATGAGTTGTTTTCCAGGAATTCCAGTGAAAGGAGCTGCAACGCGTACCGTCGAAAGTCGAGAAATTGCAGGGCTGCAGCAATAGCACAGGAACACTATCAGCAGGACAAAATTTGGACACTTAAGGAGAATTTAATATGCACGACACTCTCGCATACTGTCACGCACACTCTGAGGGCATTCTTACACATACTAACCTAACATCTGGCTTTTTTATTGTAATGTTTAGCCATATGTCTGGTGTTACGTCTAACATGAATTCCTGTTTCATCTTCTATTACATATGAACGCGAGGTGTATCATTTCTTTACAATTTTATCGGAACTCCATCGCTTCTTATCATATACATACACTCCCTCCCAAAAGTATTGGGACACACACAAAATTAAATAAACCTTAAGTATTTGTTTTGCTATTTATTTCTCTTATCTTGTTTACTGTGTTTATCATTCCTGACACTTTATATGTCCCTAACCGTAACAGAAGTTCTACCTCTTCATTTATCATAGTGAATCTTAACATGAATTCATTCTGTTTGCACGTACAATTTTCTTTAATGGTACCAAACACTAATATCCTAAATCCATATTATCATGGTCACTACCCAATTTCTCGCGGTTCCCATCTCCGCTAAACTCCACTGACTTGCATGCTTCTGCAGTATGGTTGTACTTTAAGCATTTCTGACACCTGGCACCAAACGCTGGACATACATATGGCCCATGCGATCCATTGCAACGTTGACACGTGTACACTTCATTGATCCTGGATGCACTTCTCGCCCTATAATGTTCTGATATTTCTACCCTGCTTCTGTAGGCTGGTATTCCTGTGGGTCGGTCTTCTACGCTCATTGTATCCATCTCTCGATTCGTGCTAATATGTATAGCATTTATTCTTTGCATCGTACTTCCTTCTATCTCTCTTGTTTGACTTCTGACTATTTCATGCATTTTGATCATTTTTATTAATGATTCCAATTCAAGATTCTGACTTTTCAGTGCCGATTGTTGCAACCCCCTGTCGGACATGTGATATATTATATTGTCCCTGATCAGGGAGTCTGTCAATGCGCCATAGTTGCAGTTTTTTGCTATTTTCTTCAGGTCTGATACATAATGTTCTAATTTTTCACCTCTGTGTCGTTTTCTGTTGATGAACAGAAACCTTTCGTACATTTCATTTCTCTGCGGCTCGACATACTTCTGGAAAGCTGCTATTATTTTGTCAGGGTCTTCTTTGTCATCTTCACTTACGTCGAGTGTTTCGAATACCTCCATCGCATCGCTGCCTATCAGGTTGAGGAATGTTGCTGCCTGTACCGCCTTGGGTTGTGCACGCTTTCCCGACGCAATCATATAAAGATCATAATCTCTTTTAAATTTCTTCCAGTTGTCCTCTAAATTTCCTGTCAACCGAAGCGGCTCAGGTCTGTTTAGCCCGTCCATGGCGTTTCCTAATACGTTTTCACAGTTTCTTTCTGTATGGTTACGATGTTTTGCTTCCGCCTCTTCTTACTTATCTTTTTTTTTTTCATATAACGTGTCTGTAGGGTGCCATTTGTAGTACCCTTGATACCAATACTCTGCGATATTAAACTATCTCTCGGGTTGTAAGGCCGATTACGCTGAGCGACGGAATAGATTGGTATCGCCGCCCGTCTAATTAAAGATGAACAGCTGGTTTTGTGCATTAAAAAATATATCTACAGAATAGATTGACTACAGTGATCACGATGTTGAATTGCAGGAATATCGTAATTGATCTATTTAGTTGCGAGTTTTGACCTTAAAGACTGAACTTGAAGTGCTATGTAAAACATAGACTAAATTCGACGGTCTAAGGTGGAAAAACTAAGTGATCCTAGCACGACTCTGACAGAATGAGAGATGATACTGATTTGGAGAGATACTGTTATACACTCCTGAACTTGAAATATACTGCCATAATACGGAAATATACTGGCACACACTGATCGTGAGGCAAGTTTTCTGCCCTTTTTATAGTTTTCTCCGAAAGAAATCTTGAACGCGGATTGGTTGCTGGTAATGTAGAAAGGGAAGTCACAAGGCCCGTGCCGCGCAGTGACATAGGTAGCGGGAAAAATTCGAGCGAGTGGACGGCACGGCCCAATCTGGCGACCCTATCATAAACCGGAAAAATTAAACTAAGGAAATCTCTTTATGACTTGTTGTATCCATAAAACGACATAAATCTTAGTCCGATTTATTAATGCGATTTCACGATGCAAAAAAGTACTAAAGCAATAAACCTTCCAAATTGAAGAAACCTGGTTTTAAAAAGGGAAATAAAGAGAATAAAGAAGCAAAATTCCGTTGCAGGACGGAACAGTGCCCTTTGTTTTTTAATGACAATACCGACTTCGCGAATATGGGTACGATATTATATATCTCAGACGTTCATAATTCGACTATATGAACTATAACTATATCAACAATTCTTTTGTTTAATTTTTGTCAGTAATATTCAGTAATATACAGCAGTGCAGTATATAATACAGTATATATATATACAGTAATATATAGTAAATACTAGTGCGTGTCGACAATGTCGACATCTATGTCGAGAAGGCTACCTATTTCGAGGGCACATCACTTGAGATGCTTGTATATCTAACTGCAATAAGTCGGTATTATCTATAGACAGTGATCATAACACAATTCGACTAATTATTTCAACAATTCTTGTTTAATTTTTGTCGAACAAAGAACTCACATATTTCCAAATTATTGAAAGTACAGTAGAACGTTGATTATCCGAATAGAGAGACGATAGTTAATTTCTTTTTATTTTAGACAAATCATTAATGCAATGATATACAATGATAAATCGAGGTTCAATCGAGGTCGTGTTCAATAGTTTCATCGTTATCACTTCGAATAACCAAAGATCTAAACAACGAAAATCGAGGGAAATCCAGTTCGTTTAATCGAGGTCCTACTGTACTTATTCAAAGAAGAAGCTTACAATTTCGATTCCTCTAAAGTTTGTTGAAAATTTACGTAAAATTCCACAATTTCACATATGTACATCATAAACATTAATTCTATAATAATACTTGTTTAAAATGATGGAAGATATTTCTGGACACTATTACATTTTTCGTTGTGAATGCTTCATTACTCATTCGTTGTTCAACTATGTATATATACAATAAGCACTCTCACATACTCGCATATACTCTAGGAATATTCTCACACGTACGCTATTAATCTCACCTAGCAGATGTAAGCTTTCCATTTTGGAAACAGGTTTGCAATAAGAATTCAAAAATAAAAATGAAAATTAATTTCATGATCTTAATACACGAGTAAATATGAAATGAAAAACTGAACGGTAAATACACGAAAATTAAAAATTACATTCCTAATGCTATAGACATGATATAGTAATAATGTAGTAGTAGCAATGTATTTAGTAATGCAAAACAAAATTGTTTAAAAGGAGAATTTGTCGTATGCTTTTGTATTGCGATGATTGTTCGATAATTATCCAATTTTGGGACTCTGGAATCAGTCTCTTCCAGGAACTAGGTAGTCATTATTAAATGGCCAATACAATTAACTTTGGTGGACACCAAATATATTATATAATACCAAAACGATTGTAAATTCTAATCGATAATATCAGAAATGAGATTCATGCGTTTGTATCAGTTGCGAATGACATATTGATAGATTGGCAAATGCCTTTATATTTCCAACAGCCATTGATTTAATTATTCACTTTCGTCTACCGTTGTACATCCCTCTCCAAAAGTATTAGGACACTTATAGAAAATTGAATAAATTTGAAAAACTATCTATGTGGTTTTTACATGACAATAAAAATAAAGTCAATATTATAAAAGAATATTAAATTTTCTTTTCGTCGATATATCCATCGCGTTCTTTAATTACTTCTTGGATTAATTTCGGTATTCTTTTTATTAGTTCGTTTATTGTTTTAATATATATTATTGAAGAAATATTTTTTTATATTATATTATTATTATTATTATTTATTTTAATATATATTATTAAGAAAGTGCTCCGAATGTTCATTATCAGTTTTCAGTAATATTTCTTGAAATGAAACAGTTCTTTTCTGTTATCGATTCCTGTTTGTACTTTTACGTGTTATACTATACCAAAATAGCTTATAAAGCGTCTGCATTTATCCTAAAAACTTTTATTTAACATTAATATTAAAATTGTTGTAATTTAAATTCAGCAAGCTCCGATTACATGAGCTATTAATGAAACACTCATGTAACTTAACTTAACTATTTAATATAAAAGTTCAAAGAAAAAATACAGCTCAATCAAGACACACGTCCGCACCACATGGCCGAATATCCGTAACAGGCCAAAGCACACCCAATAAACTCAACAAACGAACATCGCACACGATCGTACCCACCGCGTGCACAGACAAAATACGATCGCACATTTATTTTGACAATTATTATCTCACAGTTATTGAAATTATAAAGTTGCTCCCGTCGGAAATAATATAAATTTACTCATTCGAACATATATTAATATAAAAGTTACAAAAAGTCTAAGTAAATTCGATCTAATAATTTTATAAGACCACACAGATTAGTCACATTTAATGCTCGGTACGATCAGTATTAAGATGTTCAACACTATTATTCTTTGAAACATGAAAAAGCTTAAAAATAATTCATCTTACAAAAATAAAGATATATGAAGTATTATGTGCAATTGTTGCTTATGAATGTGTATACTGTTAGCTGCGAGGCCCAGCGCTGCACTTACGTCAGTGACCAAGTATTATTGTAAATGAAATATCATGTTGTAACGTCACGTATTTAATCAAAGTATCACGAAAATATCTTACTTGTTCAATTATTCGTATCTAGCAAGTCTTTTACATTGCCAAAAATGCCAGAAAATTTAAATTACAATAACTTTTTTTAAAATGCAAGAGTCAAGATTCTATTTTTTCTGCATTTTGCAGTTGTGTGTACACTTCTCACACACACGTATTCAAGAAAATAAATAAACATCTGGATGGAAAAATTAACAGAAAAGTGGCACCTTTTAATATGTATTTAACACTAAATCTACTGAACACTGAAAACGACTTACGTTGTTATTTTTTAAGAATAACAAAATTGAATTTATTTAGGCGGTCAATCAATTTTATAACAATGTATGCACGAATTAGGAAATCTCTTCAATCAGTTCCTACATAAAAATCTATATAATGTCAATAATTTTAAAATAAAAAATGTGTAACCTGTCAAAAAGACCATCAAGGTAGATTTAGTGTTAAACATATCAAGCTTTCTAAAAACTGGTTGCGCAGATAGATCCCTTATTTAAAAATACATAACTTTTCAGTTTGAACCATGTTTCTAGCTCTAATATTTTCCACATATTCGATCAAATATGGCAACGACACTCAACTTTGGGGACTGCTTTCACTCTTCCAATATAAACAAGGACCGATACAAAAAGATACGTGTTGAATATTTTTCTAAAAATTACCATTTTCCAATGTTTTATCAAAATCGGCGAATATCGCTACGGTATACCTTACTTTCATAACACAAAGGAAGTGAATGAGCGATCAAACCCGGTGATCCATGTACCGATAAACAATAGAATCGCGTATAGTGGTCTGGATTGTCAATATAATACAATAACAGCTCCAACTGCAGATAAATTGTTTCATTTATGTTCATAAATAAGAGAAAATTTTTTGAGAAGCCCATGAGCGGATTAATATAATGTAAAATTCAAAATGGTGCCAAATTCAGTACATTCCAGATGCTTGTTGTCAAAAGAAAATTGACGTCAGTTGATCTCCCCATGGTAAAATCTGTTGTGAATGTATAGAAAACGAATAATAGTTTCGAATTTAATAATCCTTATACGGTCTAACACTATTTCATGGTAATTTAGTGTGCCCATGATGTGCACGGACATGACCAGCATGAAAGAAATATAGCGTGAAAGAAAAACGAAAACTATAACTTTAAAAAATGCACCGATGTGTGTAGATCGTTTAGAAAGAATAGACAATAAAATATTTAGTAACATAAAAAGATATAGGAGCTGTAAAATAAGCAAATATAGAAGGTATCAAACAAAAGCATAGAAAATGTAAATATAATACTATAATATAATGTAAAGTATATCACAACTACATTCTATAAATCAAGAAAAATTGTACCCACTATTAGAGGTGAAATGTTTATATTGATAGTTGATTGATTACTTGATTGAATAGAGAAGAACTATCTTGGGGTATGGTGAACAGTTATTGTCTTTGATTAATTTGTAAAACCACAAACAGTTCGTAATTGAATGATATTTCTGGATCCATTGTGAAATCCACGTGTTCCACTTTGAGTGAGCAAACGCGTAGGACTGAAATATTAACGGTCTTTATTGAACCGAATATCTCCGCCAACCGATTGATTTTAATGCGTTATTGGCAGTAATGGGTTTGCCAAGTACATACATAATTAACAGAATCACGGGGAACTAACAAAAAGGGAAGAATTAATTTTCAATGATTCGTTCCAATTAGTTCATAAAACAGAAATAACATGGAACGTATTTTTACTCTTCTATATTTGTGAAGTATTATTTAAACATGCGAAAATTATTGCAATACTGTACTTAGAACTTGCAGAGAATTTTCAGAGAAAATAACAACAAAGCCCCGTGTTATTTGAATATGTTATTTAAATTTATATGTATTAAACGCATATATATATATATATATATATCTTATCCAATTTTCCAAAAATTATAAAACGAGAAGAAAACACAAGTCTTTTTAACCAATTTGATTCATGGTGCGAGAAACGATAATAACTTTTTTTCCTTTATAATATTAATATATAAATTAATTCAGCAGAAATATTAACAAAAACTTCTAATGAGTAATGAAGCATTCATAACGAAAAATGTAATAGTGTCCAGAAATATCTTCCATCATTTTAAACAAATATTAGAATTAATGTTTATGATGTACATATGTGAAATTGTGGAATTTTACGTAAATTTTCAACAAACTTTAGAGGAATCGAAATTGTAAGCTTGTTCTTTGAATAAGTACAGTAGGACCTCGATTAAACGAACTGGATTTTCCTCGATTTTCGTTGTTTAGATTTTTGGTTATTCGAAATGATAACGATGAAACTATTGAACACGACCTCGATTGAACCTCGATTTATCATTTTATATCATTGCTTTAATGATTTGTCTAAAATAAAAAGAAATTAACTCGAAATTATATCGACTCTCTATTCGGATAATCGACGTTCTACTGTACTTTCAATAATTTGGAAACATGTGAGTTTCTTGTTCAACAAAAATTAAACAAAAGAATTGTTGATATAGTTAATCGAATTGTGTTATGATCACTGTCTATAGATAATACCGACTTATTGCAGTTAGATATACAAGCATCTCAAGTGATGAGCCCTCGAAATAGGCAGCCTTCTCGACATAGATGTCGGCATTGTCAACACGCACTAGTATTTACTATATATTACTGTATATATACTGTATTATATACTGTACTGCTGTATATTACTGAATATTACTATATATTACTACAAATTAATATACTACTATATGTACAGGATGACCTATTTAAATCGATCCAATCAAACATCTTCGAAACCGTTGAAAATACTAGAAAATGTTTCAGACGGGACTGCACAGAATTGATTAAAGATAGTAAGCAAAGTATTCTTACATGAATTCCATCTAACCACAGCATAATAGGCAATAAAAATCAGACAAGCTACTAAAGAATCAACATTGCTCCCAAAAACCGAAACCGAAATAAAATCACTAGACTGCAAAACTTTGTGCAAAATAAAATTTATCTTCATCAATTGCAGCAAACATGAGTCAAATAGTTATTTCCTTATTTCTTTAATAATTCTAGTGAGTTGAAAATAATACATAGATGTCCTTAAATTTTTTCAACATTTTCATTATTTTAAATTTCACATACCTATTTTTGTTATAAATGCATAAAATCCACAGTCTACTAAGTCAAATACAAAGACTTATCGATCTCGATACCTACAGCCAACAATGAAAAATGCAACGAAATGCAGACCACACTAAGGAGAACAAAAATCCACACTACGGAAAACAGAAGTCCACGATATCGTACAAAATTTTTTTCAAAAAATGGTAAGCCTCAACTTGGACAGAAAGGAAAGAATAATTATGTCAAGACTCGAATCAAAGCACTGCAAAATAACATACGACTATGTAACGAACCACCTGCAATTTAAATGCAGGATATACCAAAACGATAGCATAAAATGCAGGGTGGGGCATTTAAAACAGGTCATGTGAATAATTCGTTAGCCTTTAAGAATAGAAAAAAATTACATACAAGAGTTGCTTGCTGTCAAGGGGCACATAATATGGTGACAATAATTTTGTGATCGATAGAGGCGTAGAGGGCACATTAAAGTCATGCTTATTTTTCTTACATGGACTGGTATAGTTTTTGTAGGTTGTATTTGTACACAAATACAATGTTATTGACGTTTGATAATATTTTTAACGTACTTACACTGATTCTGTTAATGTAGCTGTCCAAGTTTGTATCAATGTCGCTTTGCAAAAATGCTTATAACTGATATTACTCTATTTTTTTGCGTAGAATTATAATTCTAGAATGAAATGTATGTCATTCCATTTTAAAAAATAGGTTTGACCTCTGTATGTCCTCTACGCATCCACCCATTATAAAATTATTATCACCATATTACGTGACTCTTGAAGTCAAGCAACTTTTGCATGCAACTTTCTTTTTTCTTAAAGACTAACGAGTTATTCACGTTACCTGTTTTAAATGCCCCACCCTGTATAAGCTAAACTCCACATTGGATCTAACGTCATAAGAATAAATAGGAAATATCCTGAAATTCTTAAAAGACACCAAACAACCTACAGAAATAAAATCATAATCCAAAGAATTGCTATTGAATTCGATGCGACATTAAATTCTGGGAAGGAAAAGAAAATATTACTGAACAGATGAGTCTTCAAGATTAGAGGAAAGGAAGATGGAACAGATGGAAAATATAAAGCAAGATTAGTAGCAAGAGGACATGCGCGGAAATTTGGAATTGATTATGAAAATGTTTCTGGAATGGTAGAAAGATACAAAGTTACTTGTTCTTTACTCACTCTGGCTGCTGGAAAAGAAATGTATGTTTATCATGTCGACGCAGCAACGGCATACATTTGGGGAGAAGTGATGGTAGAAGTTTATATGGAAAAACCAGCAGTTTTCGAAAGAGCAGGAGCTCAAGATAAAGTATATCATCTAGAATGATCATTGTACGGTCTTAAACAATCAGAAAGATCATGGTGAGTACGAATACGGACGTGTTTTATTACAATTATGTTGATGACTCGTTCGTAATTTCCACGGATTTTAAAATGTTAAGTAATGTTAAAGGAATGTTATTAACCCTCGGATTGCGGTCACTTGTTGTTCGGTAACGGGGTCTTTTGCGACCCGATACTTCACTGATACATGCTTGCGACCGCTTGAACTAGAGACCCCCACCCCTAGCCACTACTAACACACACAGGCTCGTAACTGTCGATAAAATAGGAAGGTCTCTAGAGAAATGCGTTCCGTAGGTAATTCATATGGATGTTAAAAATGCCATCGAAATCAATTAACGCAGAGTACAGATTAAAAAAAATTCAAATTCAACAATTTTTAAGTTTGTTATGACTAGACTGTGAGTCTTCATGCAAAATAAAAATTGTTTAAGTTAATTGTAAGACACATGAGTTAAATAAAAATGTTCCTCTTGTTTTAATAATTATAGCAAATTGAAAATAATGTAACAATGTCCTCCAATTCTTGTAATAATCTTAGAATTATATATTTGACCTATTCATTTTTGTCATAAATGCATAAAACCCGCAGTCCAGTTATCACTTCAAACAATTGTAATTTTTGCAAAACATTTTAACTCGTAATCTAATAACCTAGTCTGTTTAATATTCAAAAGGAATTCGAGACATATGACTCGATCTTAAGAAAGTTATGCTATTTTGTTTTAAAAGATGTTGACGCAAGGGAAACGAAACAGCATACTTCTTCAGTGGTGGGAGAATTGTACGGACACAATGAAGGAGAATGCAAATTGTTGGGAGAGACTGCTGTAATTTCCGGCATTAGGTTACATGTAATATGTACATTACAACAATAATAGTTATTGCTAGAAATTTTACGATCTTAAAATATTAATTAAACAAAGTTATTGATAAACGTATGTATTTCGTAGTAATGTTAAAGGATTACTTAGAAATTTATAAAATTTAAAATTGTTTGGAATTCATTTTTCATTCAAATTTACTTTTGTTCAACAATTGCTTCCATAAATTACATCGAAGAATATGATTTTAGATAGTAATTCAATGTTCAATTTGCGAAACGGAAGTAGAAAACGACTGTAAAACTTGTAGTGTTGGATGCCAGCCTGATGTGACACATAACTATACAAACATATTTGCTTCTGTGATAGTCATCCTCGCAATAGTCATCCTTTCCCTAAATATTTCCTATTTTCCTCTGTTCCTATCTTATCTTCAGTCGCCTGAAACTCTCACCTCTTACTGACTCATCCATTTACCTTGATCCCCGAGTTATCCATACCCCTTGAACTCCGAATCATCCTTGCCCTATCTCATCCCCATTATTCCTATTTTTTCCCTTTAAAAAGGACTAAATCCACCCCGCAAAGTTACACACTTGGTTCAGGACTGTCATACTGTAGACGTGAAAATTAGATCTTAGTCGCATACTCAGTGTAAAACACGACCTCACCACACACGTTGAAAATCTTTATAATAAAACCTCCCTCGAATTAAATAAGTGTTGCACTCATTTCCACGATCGGAAATACAACAGTAGTTAAATTGTTTCGTGTTTTATTGCAAATGTATAGAGGTATTGCAATTTTTTTTAAAGGTTTATAATTAACTTCCAAAACTTTTTTATTGGTACATCATTTGAATGCTATTGAGTAATCTTCTTAAAATAGATTGTCTGCAAAAGTTGTCGCTCCGGGTACTTAGGCGGTTCCCTACTCTTCGTTTATACCCCTTAGCAGAGCTTGCAATTATTTTTTCGACTGATTCTACTTTGAGATTTCAATCTTCTTTTCTATATATTTTGAAATCACGTGATTATGTATCTTAAATTCCAATATCTGTTATAGTTTCACAGAAATTGCACCACACTGAAACGTTAATATACATATATTTAAATCTTTATCGATAGAATAGTACATATGTATGCATTATCTCGTATTCCTTACCCTTTTCAAGAACTAATGCGGAGCATACTTAAACATGCAATAAAACCTTTTAAAGTTTTATTTTAAATATGTCAAGGGCGTGTACATCAATAGATAAACTATGGAGAATATGTTGACAGAAAAAGTGAACAGACGAAAGAAATTTGAAGCATTTAAAATAATTATAATCGTATGAAAACAATAAAAATATTATTTTCTAATAGTATAATAATTTTAAAATAGAAGAGGTTATATTTTCAATAAAAAATGATTAATACCTCTAGCGATTTTTCTCATCGTTGGTCATGAATTTCTAAATTTCCATGACGATAAAAAATGCAAATGTGAACCATTTTTATACATAAATCTATTATAACTTATGTTTCTATTAAAAATCGAATATAATTTAAATTTTTTAAAAATCTATAATAAGAGTCCATTACAATTAAATTTTATACTACAATTTTATTATAATTAATTTAATTTAAAATTGACTAGAATCTAAATTTTGATTTAAAATCTACTGTAATTGAAATTTCTATTCAAAATCTACAACAGTAAAATTTTGTATTAAAAATTTATTATAATATTTAATAATATAATAATACACATTTAAATATATTGTTTGAATTGTTCACATAGAAGACGACGAAATCAATGAATTAAGAGATTGCGAAACTAGCAAAAAGTTTTCTGTAGTAATTAGTTCCATGTCAGAAAGACAATAATTGATACTATAATAATTGAAACTGGATTTTTGACATTGTCTAGTAAGTAATATTTTATAATACATTTTCGTATCAGTGTTTGGCCCAGATTATTCATATCAGAGAAAAGGTTTACAAAGTATACACTTCTGAAAACACATTCCTTTTACGATGACGCGTTTATGAAGCATGTTTATACACACTCTCGTTTTACAGTGCGGTCGTTTAACCTTCTGGAGTTCTCAGTACTTTATTACCCGTACGTTGCTACTTGAGCACTAAATTATTGTAACGCGAAAGCTTGTTATATTTTTCTACATTACCGGTCATTCAAACAATAATGTAATAATAAACAGTTTCTTCATTTTTAATCATTAGAAACTTCCCTTTTGATATTTTTTTTACGAGATACACTTTCTATATTTTTTCATTCTCTTGCATTTTTCAAATAGCATTTTGATTATTTGAATTTATTATAAAGAAAACATTCCTTTAATTCGAATTTACGTAAATTCATTTATGAAAATAAGACTTTGCACAAAGATTTACTAAATTACATTTTAACAAATCTTTCGAGTCAATTTTAATATTCGAACAGAGGACCTTCGTGACAAAAATATACACGACTATGCTAAGGATCATTTATAATATTATTTATCAATCTTTCTCAACATATTTGTTAAGATAATATTTAGTTTTTCTAGAGAACTTAAAGAAACATGTCAAAGTCTAAATTAATTGTCAGAAATTTGATATTGAAATAACAATTTTTTACGTTTCGGCATTTTCCAAATTGTTTAAATTACGATTATTGAAATTATAAAGATACATTTGCGGAGAAGTTATTATATTTTTAGTTCTCCGTAAACCTAGTGTTAAACCCTGGGTCCAACTAGATCTGAACCACTTTATTTAAAGTAAACAACGCTGATATTTGTTCAGAAGTTTAACAACTTATTCTATCTAATTATGCTCTAGAACGTCCTACGCAATTTTTTGAAACATAAATACAGTGAGATATGTCAGTTACCGAGAGCTAGCTTTATTAGTTTTTACTCATCCAGAATTTAAGGTGACACTATTCTATTGCAAATGTTTCATAATAGGTATTTTCTATTTCGTATGTCAGACGAAATTTCTATTTGAGCAGTAAATAACGACTGCTCGAACTGCTTCATTTAGCAAACAGATCTTAATGAACCACGTATCAGGTAGTCGATTAATTACGTCGTGAAACTAATTGCTTTTTTTTCTTGTTTACAGATAAAAGGTTCGCTGAAACGCTGCCAGACATTAAGGAAGGAAGACAGGCAGAGCGTATCGGAATATGAGATCAGTCGACATCCGGTTCCACGTTGCTGGGCGCATAGAATGATCTGTCAATGGGAAGTGCGTTATCGCAATACGCGTGGTGTGCTATCCTCTTTTCTTCATTATTCTCCCCCTTTCGGCTTGTTCTACGCGTGCATTTAATGGGACGACCTAATTTCGAGAAACTGCAATTTTACTCGTTGCCGCACAGTAGGCTATTCGCTCGATTTCGTTGGCCAAAAGTCGATTTCGTCAAGTTGACCGTAGATAGAAATCTGGAAAAACAAGTTGTTGGGGGACAATAAACTGCAAATTTTCTTCTCAATTTCTCTTTCCGTTTTTTCCTTCCATGGAGAGATATGAACAGAGCTGGGCAATATAGTATTTCAAATGGCAAATAGTAAACAGATATCTTATTTTAGATCGTGCAAGCATTTTTATTTACAATATTTTATTTGTTCGATAGAATTTACTTTTAAAAATAAAATATTTTATTCGTTGTAACAAATTTTTAAAATAATATTTCAAATAGTATTTTATTTGAAAGACACTGAAAATATTTGTGCCATAATTCAGAATATTTTGTTTCTTTAATTTCTTATCAACAATTAAAATAATTTTATTTTACTAAAGCATAGCACTAAATTTATTTTGGTAATCTAAAACGAACGAAATACTTTTTCTCTGCATTATAAACGTATGTAAAAGGTGCACTTTGTTATATACGAATAACTCTATTTAAAAAGACAATAAATTTCATTTGTTTTTATGATTTATGTTATTAAAATAAAAACTGTTTTATTTTATGTTTTAGATTATCAAAATGAAATATTTATTTTCATGATTTAACTTTATATTACCAAAATGAACTATTTTATTTTACGTATTACATTATTAAAATAAATTATTTCATCTACTGAAATTTTATGTTCTACTTGAAGTACTATTTTATTTCAATTGTGAAGAATTTATTATTTAAAGTTGTATTTCAAATATTTTCTCTATAAATATTACCCAGCTCTGCATATTTATGAAAGACGCTCCCTTTTTTTACCTGAAAATGTTTAATGTCCAAATCTATTTTGCTTTCCAAATTCTTTATGTTTCTTTTTTACTTCATGTCCGTTCTGTCGTACGTGTACATTTCTATCTTCTTCTAACGTAGAAATAAAAAACGATAAAGGGTGGGTTATAATTACCGACTTCGAGGAGGGAAAAGTGAAGAACACCGACATTGTTACGATCACTGGATTCGGAAAAGAAAGCAATAAAATAAGAAGGATTAAGATTATTATTATTAAAGGTAGAAAATCTCCCATTAATCGTTTAAGTCAACGAATGAGCGAAAACTAGCTTTAAAAAATGCTTAGAACAAAATTACAATAACCGAGTGTGCGACAATCATTAATAATTTCCGGAAGAGATTTCGGAAATATATTAAACCATAAGGAGCTTATGAATACGTGAATTTTTTTGTTCACCGTTATGTTTTATATATGTGTTTCATTTTCTCCGCACCTTGTACATTCGTGCCTTCTGTCACAGTACTTATGTCTTTTTCGGTGTGTTTTGGGTTAGCAGAGTTCGGAGCACGATAACTTTTTTGTATGGCGAATATTTGAAAAAAGCCAGTTATGGATAGTGAGAAATAAATGTATTTGTAAAAGATATAGTCATACTTGTATTAATTTCAATGTGGTAAAAGTGATTTAAAGAAAGTAACTGTTCCATTCGTTTTAAATTCGATACTTTTGTTGTTGGAAGGGATTTGTTATACTTCAGGGTGCGTCTTGGCAATAATTTATTATTCATTACAAAGAGGAAGGTTTCTAATTTATAATAGTGCCAACAATTAGCCACGAAATCCTGCAAACTTCCATCTCGTATATAAAATAACATTTTGTAATTGGTGATTACTAAACTGCAGATTGTTATGCAAAATAAAAATTCTTTCTTTTCTTAATTATTTTATTGTGTTAAAAAATAATGCAACAGTATTCTTAAATTTCTTGAATGCTTTCGCTCTTTTGAATTTGACATTTTTATCATAACTGTATGAAATCCACAATCTAGTGATTACATTTCTTTAGTATCAGTTAGATCTGATTGAAAAGGTTTAATTGGATTGAAAGAGAAGATTATAATTTTAATAAAAAATTTAAATTCATAAAAAAATATCTATTTATGTATAAGGAATATACAGAAGATAAGATTTTAAAAATTAAAGCAAATCCGTTGGACATAGGACGTTATTCTTCCGTTTATAAAAGTCTTTTTCTTTAATATAGGTTTAACATTTTATAACACTTAACATTTTGTAACACTTAACGTATTACTTTTATGTACTGTGTATTATTTTTCGAAAAATAAAATTAAAATATATGATATAATTTCGATCAACTTATTTAATACAAGTCATTTACGGTACAAGCAGATTAGTTGAAACAAGAAATAAGAAGTAATCAGAAATGAAAAATACAAATGATCGTCGTATTCTTCGAATCATTTAGACTTATGTAGTTTTGTTTAATGTGTACGAATTAACTGTCGAAATTCGAAATAGCTGTATTTTAGAATATGTTCTCATGCATTTTTATTTTGATGTGAAAAATCATATATTTTACATCCACATTTATTAAATTCCTCTAACGTGGCACTTTTTTTTACAACCGCATACATGTATTCTCGTAAGAATTTTGAAAACTCATTCTCTATTAACACTTTACTTATCGAAAGCCTATTAACAGGATTTTCAATAATTGAACTCTATGTCAAAGTATTCTATAATTTTCTTTTAAATAATAATTTTAGAAGCAGTTATTCCATATAAAATTAATCCAAATATTTTGTTAAATTACGGTTCAATTTGTTATCGCTTTAGAACAATTTTTTAAGAAATCCTCAGCTATTGATCTTTCATGTGACTATTAGAAAACTGACTGTATATATTAATATTCTCCAACGTTCTACGGTATTTTTGTGCAACACATACGCAATAGGTTGAAGATATGATATTATATACGGAAGGCTATCTAAAATCATGATTCTGTTACTGACACATCTGATTTTCTCCGATATTATTAGTTATTAAAATTTGTTTATGGTTAACTGAAGATGAATCGTTCGTTTAAAAAATGAATCTTCCTTTTTAAAAATTTCGTACATTGAAATTGTCGTCAGAAACTGCGTATTAGATTAAAATGATGTGCAGATGATTGTGGAACGGAAATGTTTCTCACCCCCGCATTTAGCGATACGAGATGACGAGCGAGCGCGTAGGACTCCGCTGCGTGTATCCGTTCCATGCCCGTTATCAACTTTCGATGTCCTTATCACCCATGAAATGTACCAGCAAATCAACAATAGGTCGAAAACGAATTGGAAACGATTACTTTGATTTCGATCTGGCTTCGAGTATAGCTACGTTCACACTTTCCTTTCATTCTGTTCTGTTGCCGGCGAGTTTTATACAGAACACGTACTACTTTACCAATTATCCGCCTTTCTATTGAATTGAGGAAGCCTGTTGTGTTTTAATGCACACACTTCGTAATTGAAATCCTGCAGATTTCCGATTAGACTCTTAACATAATATTAACTGAATTTTCGTTTTATTTAGCACCTCCAGCCCATATAAGCTTATGTAGTTTTATATGTCTTGAATTATATACCAAAAATATACCGTTACAATCACAAACTTTTATGCTAGGTTTCATTTGAAGTGTGTCAATATTTACAAGAGTTGAGAACCTAGTTTAAGTAAAAAATTAATTAGACCAAGTCTCACTGTTTTATGTTTTCAGTTGCATTTAGTGGAACGAATAATTTTATCGTACAGTCAATGCTTCATGTTAATAAATTAAAGTTAATTATATGTATAACGTATGGTATACACGATTATAGAATTAGAATTTTAATGTAAAAGATTATTTTATCCATTACTCAATGGATTCTTTAACTGTTCACACAAAATATATCACAATCTAACTTCCTTTCTAACGTATTTATTTAACTGTTTGTTTTTATAATATTTATACAGCATATATCTGACTCGAATAACTTGTTACGAGCCGAGGGGCCAAGTAAGCTCACGTGGCTGGGAGGTAAGTAACCTTCATGGATAATTAGGGTTGCGTGGACTTGCCGGAGCCTGTTTCATCAACGGGTCGCCACAATAGGGAGGAAAGGGTTGCGTGGACTTGCCGGAGCCTGTTTCATGAACGGGTCGCCACAATAAGGAATAAAGGTGATTGGGAAATTGAAGGTGTGGTTAGTACTTGACCTCGTAACTTTAAAAGCAAAGATAAATGAAGATACACCTCGAGCGGCAAAGGTGTATCCTCGTGGGATCTTATCAACAACTGTCTCGAACTAGGAAATGGAAATGATTGACTTGGTACACAAGATTAACTGGTAAAAGTTAAATATAATGCACAACCAAAGTCTATTACAGATGTACAGTGTTGTGTAAGTGTAATCGCGACCGTCCTAAGACACGCTCCTGGTTTTCGCACCAAGTCGGCGGGGGCTTGAAACCTTGTAATACGTACTCGGTCTCTAGATTGCTCGAAAGAGGATTAAACTCAATCTCACAGTGTTTCGTCGCTAAGAGCTGATCGGAAACTGCCCGATGTCGAGGGAAAATCGCGGCCCTTATATACTCCATTTTTGCGGGTGTTTAGACTAACCGTCGACATTCAGGCGCCAGTTTCTTCCGAGTCTGATTTTTTCTAGCCGTGCGCCTCCGAGAAAGGAAAAACGTCGTCGAGAAAATTCTCCGTACGTTACAAATCAGATTAAGGAAAAATATATATACAAATCTTTGGGTATGTATATAATTTATATGTAAATGTAATGTTCTTCTGGAAGATTGCTTATGAACAGCATAATCTCATAAGAATAGTTTTAGAATAACTTTCACATTAATTATACTATCTGTACTCATTATTACCGATTAAGTATGCACGATTCGTTAATTTGTTGAAGTTATGTTATGCAATTATGTGTTGAATTATATATTACCATTATTAATACTATTAAGTTGATGACAAGAATTTCCAATGTTATTCTTCAATACTTGTTACAAAATTTTCTTGATCTACTTCATAAATGGAACGTTCATACTTTTACATTCTTTTGAAGTATTATATCGGGAGATAGGATCAAGTATACGATGTTATACGATGGACATTCTATTAGGATGTGTTTAACTGTAAGCTCAATGTTACAGTTGATACAAAGAGTTTATCTGTTTTGGAGAATATGCAGCCCAATCCATAGTCGAGATAGTACAATTTGTTTCCCTCTTGTTTATTATACTGCGGGGTTGTTAGATAATATACTTTCTCTGAGTTCATGTTGGAGAGAGAAATTTTGATGTACCCATTCTTGGTACTACTTATACCATATATTTTTTGTTAAGAGTTTTTGATCATCCTTAAATGGGATTTTAATGTTCCCTAGATCTATATTCACCTCGTTATTATTTGCTCTGAAATTTCAATATGATCGAATGTACTTTCGCAGAGGGTTATATTCTGGTGTGTATAACTTGTTTTGCAAATCACTGATTAGAAAGTTAGATCAATTCATCATATATAACTATAAATGGTAAATATATAGAAAAGCACTCCCCCCCCCACCAAATCTATGTGCTTGAAAAATGTTGTTTAGGTCATCGTTTTGAATAACTTTCTTCCATACATGTTACCGCCGCTTGATCTTATGCGCTCAACATGAAAGCTAGAATTGGGTTAGTTGTACCGTCGACGACTAACATCAAATATTTTTTACGTATCATAAATTAAATAATCAGAAACTCAATCGACGGCATACCTGATATATGTGGCATTCGTGATAAATGTCGACGAATCGTCTCATACTTCAAACAGAGTACCGTGGGATGAGTAAATCGTTAGAAGCGCAAGATTTAATTAATGTATTTGATCATAAATTGATTATAGACGTAGAAATGCAATCGAACTTCATATATCATATGTTTCAGGGGTTAGTAGAGCAGAAAGTGTTGGATTAATACTAATTTAATAGATATAATAATTAACTTTACGTATTTAAGTTAAATAAATACTTATTAGACTCATATAGCTGTATCATAATTTATAAATTATGCTTACACCTTGAAATTAATAATAAGGAAGGTGTAAAACATTACTTTTTTAAATGAGACGTCACTACCATATAAATAATTTATGCAAATAGGATATTCGTTTTGATACAGAGGGAGTGCATTGATATCATTAATTACCTAGGTGATATGGAGAACAATGTTTTTTATATGTTAACTATATTATTAGTCTTTTAGCTATTTATATAGCCACCAATTACATTAATAATGATAATTTGTCTGCAATATGCGATAGTTCACAAACCCAGATGCCTGTAAATCGGCAAAATGGCGAATTGACAATTCAGCCATCTTTTGACAATGAAATAGCAATTACAAGTTATAGGATACGCAGCGCATCGATTGCTGTGTTAAAAGTGGAGAATTATCGAAAATCGCAGTATTTAAATCTTGTACGGAATAAATACTTTTCAAATCAAAACATTAAAACATTATAGATTGTGGGTAGTAATCGAAATTCATGAAATGAAACTAAGTTATTGAAATTGACTCGGATTCGTGGGTATAGAAGGTACTTGATCCCGTCCATAAGGATGACTAATTTGAAGAATAAAAATTAATCGGAAATTACAGATTTCTATTCTCAGATTTGTTCAACAAATGCGAAAAATATTTTCTGCTATTCTAATATATACGTATATATATATTTTTATGTAATCGGCACCGGGTAGTTCAAAGTGCGAATGTCACGAAGGGTTAATGGCACGTAAATTCTGTATCAGAGAAGGATAGCTTCACGGGACAGAGAGGCGTATCGGCGGTGAAACAGAGATTTCTTTATCGGCGCTTAGATAGCCTACTTTGCCGGAGCGAAACAAAATGAGGATTCCACGTGTTTCTTTTATATCTCGTCAATATTGACGTCTCTTTTAGAAAGTGGCTGCGCGTCTTCTATTGTCTTTGGCCAGTTTGACAGCTTGCACGTGGTCAACTCGGAAGTTTTCTGTTTACTTTCCTTGCGGAGTCCCGGATTGGGGAAACTAGCCATCATGTACGATTCAAAAAGCAAAAGATAAACCTCTAGCCGCAAACTAATTGACGCGAGGGACAAAGAGAATCAACCGTTCGCTCCACCTGATCCCTACCACTTTTTAGATACTGAGTCATTATTGCCTAAATTACGCGATGGATAGAAGACGTGATTAGGTGGTGCGAGTAACCGCTTTCCCTTGCCACTCGCGTTGTTTGCTTTAGTGGAGCGGGCAACCGCTTCCTTTGTCACTCACGTCGATTAGTTTGCGGTTTTTGGTTCTTGGATAGTACATGATTATCAATGCAATGCAGGCTATTCCTTTCTATGATGTTTCGGGTTTATGTCACTCAGATCGTCTATTAGGATTATATAGCATTTTTAACTATAATGTTCCCGTATGTGTGAGTAATTGGTACAGATTGTGTAAAGACCCTGCGGATATATCGCAGTGCATAAAAAATAAAAAGCTATTAAAGGGAGAAATAATTCCATAATATGATGAGTTGACAGTTACTACAGTTGACCGCACGGTAAGCAACCACGACTTCGTCCTTGATGTTAATTACCACCTAATTGAAGTCTTTAATGGCTTTGTTCATTTTTAGTTCATAAATTTTTATTATCTCTTGTATTTCTACAATAAGTTTAAAAACATCGTATTATAGTACAGTGTCTGAAGATATGCATGTAATTTTTTGGACACGATCCGAACACCATTAGCGTACACTTTTATGGAATTAAACACTAGAAGTTAAATAAATAAGTTTTTAATAAATAAGAGGAAATTTTTATTTTGAAACAAAAACATATTTTTATCCCTGTTAATAAAAGCTTTCATTAACAGGGATATAATTAATTAAAGATAAATAAAATTTATATATTCCTTTATCCAAATCATATACAAGATATATTATGTTATCTACTATAATAATACATAAAATATGGGTCAACATATTAAAAATGAATGATAGTAAGAATTAAATGCAAGGCAGACTTTTTTCGATGTAATGGAGATATTACAAATATTTATGTCAATTTTTATCTAATATTCTATACACGCTCCTAAAAGATAGTTAAAAATAAATAAGTGTTTTGATTGATATTGATTAATATCCATTTAAATTTTACACGCTTCAATTCGATTATCTTGCAGTCATAACCTCGCATTCTAAACGAATGCATCAAATAGCAATTCAAAAATAAAACGGTAAAAGACTTTAGAGTACCTAAACCAAAGTTTTATCTGAAAACTACCCAAGGCTGAGGTAGACTAATAAAACTAACCATAAACAATATTTAAAATTCCAGATCCACGAGAAATAGTTATTATGTAAACTAAAAAATGCAATTTGTGAACTATAGAATATTTATTTTTTATTTCGGGACAAAATAATGGCATACAGTCAGTGAAAAAAGTATTCGTACACTGTATTGTCGATTTTTGACAAATTGTCAATATTCGAACTGTTGTAATTTCGTAAAAAGGAGTCATACCACAATAAATCTGGACTCATTTTAAAGTTAGAAGCTTCTGTAACAAGTGAGAAACTGATGCCATGCTGTCTCTGAAAAATGTTCCGGATTGGAACATTTGTAAATACCCTAAAAAATTTTGTCACGGCTGACATTGACCCCTTAAGTCTTAACCTAAAGCGGAAGCTTCTATTTTCAAATTCGTGGTCAATTTATTTGTGCAAAAAATTTTTCAATCGTTTTTTAGATGTTTCAATTTGTAACAACTTCGAGTAAACCTGTCTTCAGTTATTCGTTATCTATGAATTGTATTTTGCAATGATCAGAAGAACTGGTCGATGGCTTGAGAAGGTAGGACTCCAAACATTAAAATAAGTCGAGATTTATTATGGTATAACTCTTTTTTACGAAATTAAAACAGTTCGAATACAGAGAATTGGTCAAAAATCTGAAATTCGATGTATAAATACTTTTTATACTGTTTGTATCTTGATCGCAGACTAGTCCTGAGCATTTCATTTACAAATGAGACTATCGATTATCGATATCTTATTGATACTTAACAATATCTCGATAATATCGATAAAGTATCGTTGCACTGACTGTATTATGGGAAACTTCGACGGCCGAGACTACAATACCTGGCAAAAAGTATTTGAACACCTTTTGAAATGCAACGTTTACTGTTCAACGACTAAGATACTCTATAATAAATTATTAAATAAACGATTAAAATACTTTAATATTTAAAAGCATTTTGTAGATCTCAATAACTTGTGTGCTTACTGAAAATTTCATCGAAATCAGTCAATGTTATTATGATTTACAAAATCACAATTTTTTACGAATTTCAACCAGAAACAGGTAGCTTGATTATGCGTCAACCTATATCAATAAAATTTTCAGTAGGCATATAAATTATTATAAAAAGTTGGAAACGGAGGTTTTATTTTTTTGTTATTGCAAATAATAGCAAAATTAAAGATTTCACTAGTCACTGTACAGTTTCAACATTTACAAAAACAATTTAAGTCGTTTAGTCCAGTTTTGGAAAAGTTACTGTGTTTTAAGAAGTATTCGAATATTTACGTCCAGAGTTAGTACATTGGGAAAGCTAGACTCCCGATATTAGATAGTTGAAGAATTTAAATCGACTGCTCAAAATTTAACCTAACTAGAATCGTTGGTTCTCGTAATATGGATGTTAGTGATATCACGTTTGAGAATATTTCGAAGGAAACGGTTTTAAAGTTTGCTACGTGGATATAGGGAACCCTTGAAGTAAAGTTTTCTACGGATACGTCGATATTATACGTGGTAAGCAATCTTGGAGTGCCACTGCAACAGGAAGGGCCCGCGTTTCCAGCGATAATTCGTGCCAATCCTGATAACGAGACAACCACGTAGACGATTTCATCGGGCCACTGGAAAAAGTCAGTCGCACGTGGGTATCCACGTAATATGTTATATCTGGGTAATCGTTACGTAGATAGGGATCAATGCCAAATGCCAGGAACGTGAGATGTTGTAATTTATCATTAACGCCTACGTCCAGAGTCGGGCCGAATCATTAACCCAAAGCGCAGAGAACTGTGCCATTCCCACTACTCCTACCGTGTAATTTTGAAGAGCAGTCTGCTCGCTACTTGCCCGCTGCCAGTGATGTTGATTGTAAGAGCAATCATGGATCGAACCGACGCGACGCGGTCAATGTTTTCCGCTTTTCGCGATGTGCAAAACTTTTCACATAAGATCATCATTATTGACGAGTTTAATCTTTTCGTTTCACAATTTTTGAAATATCTCCGATTTTCACGATATTTAATTATTTCTAGCTTGTAACTGGATTGCGGATTGTACGGATTTACCAATTTTACAAACATGAGTATATCAAATATAAAATAGTAAAAACATTTGAGAAATTTAAAAATACTGTTGTATTCCTTTCGACTCGATAAAATAATTCAAGAAAGAATATTTTTGTATCTTGCAAGTAATGCAGCCAAGTCGTACTTTGTGTAATACCCACGTCTTCTCATAACAACATTAACTAACTTCGATTACATTTTTAGCATGCATTATAAGTAGTCTGCGAAGATCTGTGCAAAATACCTCATTCATACCTCATCAATACCTCAATTGCAACAAACAAGACTAAAATAAAAATGTATTTTCATTCTTAACATAATAAGTAGAAAATAATAAGTCTAATAAGTTGAAAATAATCTAATAGCACTGTTAAATTTATTGCCGGCATTTACTCTTTTCTTTTGCATCTACTCACTTTTCTTTTAATTGTATAAAATCTGCAGTCCAGTTACCGAGATCTATAAAACGCATTGTTTAAATTTTCGTTCTAAGCCTTGATAAAAAAAGTTGAAAAACATAATATTTTTATCTGTTTGGTCATTCTAATCAATTGGAATTTTTATAAGTTTGGACATCGTCTAGTGAACTAGTCCAGTTATCATATTAAACAAATTCAAATCGCTTGTTCGAATTTTTAAAAATTCATTCCATTTTAAAAGCTGTACAAATATTTTAGTGAGTGACTGTATATCTACATTTATATCTAGTGTTTACGAGCAGTGTCGCTTTTCGCTACTTTATCGAAAAATTTTGACATTATAATAATCTCATATGAAACTTGATTTCATTATTCACAATACTTTTCGAAAATTTAAATCGTTATAAGAATTAATTCGATAACATGCTCTGGAAATTTACAGATAAGCACAGTAAGTTATCATAATCTTTAAAACATTCTAATAACAGATCCGAGTATCTTTTATTAAAACAACGATCGCTCCAGACTTGGGAAATTTTTAAATAAGTTCAAAAATAATAAATTATTTCCAGTTCTTTATCATTTCTGTTTTAGAAATAACAATGAAATTATAACTTCATTTTGAGTTGAAATGAAATGGTATTAAATATATTGTAGTCAATATATTGAAATTAAATAATCTCATCACCAAAAATAACTAAATTGTGTTTTATTCAAGAGTTAATTGTTAGAACAGCTATGTATTTTTACAACAAATCAGTGATTATTTTTAAGTTTTTCGCGGTGCTTCAAACTTTTTACATCATATAATTATTAGCGACGAGTTCAATTGTTTTGTTTCGTACTGTTTGTTCAATTTTACTCTATTTCGGACAAACACTGAAATGTTCGTTTATCGACGTTGATACGGGCGACTCTGATTCAAAAAGTTCGCCAAAATGCAATTGTTAAAGCATATGGCAGCACGAAGATGCTATAGTATATTCCTTGTGTACATATCAGAGCATCAAATGTCGTTTCAAAATTTCAAATATCGTGTTCAATTACTAATTAATACGAATTAGTACTAAGTAATACCTTAAAGGTGGTAACATATTTAATGTGAGAAGCTAAATTATGTGTGAGTCTCTTATTTTGAAAGCGGCCTAAGTCCATTTACTCTAAAATTCCAGATATTCATAGATTTTTTGGTTTTAATAAATATGATAATATTGGTAACATGATAGTACAATGTTTTTGTGTTTCTACGGGTTATTGCGTTCTAGAGACTTTGCTGAAGTGAAATTGTATTTAACGTTGAAATATAAATATTGAAGTAACTAGCTCATATGTCACAATATAAATATTGAAGTAACTAGATCATATGTCACAATATAAATATAGAAAAATATTTTTTAATTAAGTCTTGTGTTTCTCTCCTCAATATATCCTACATCGTTGTCATGTTATAATACATAATGGCACAGAAAGTGTTATGACAGTCATTGGAAAGACCTGCTCTAACGAAAATGATGATTTAAGGTAAAATGTCAACTAATCGAAAAATGTTATTCGTTTTTGGATATTTTAAAAATACTTGTATAAAGTGCCAAGTATTGCACATGAACACTCCCTATGATCAACATTAAAGATGTAGACCACCTTAAAATTAACACTACACAGTTTTCTATTTTCCTAACTAATATTAAAAACAGAAAAAGTAACGTATTAAGCAACAAATTTCATTTATGGTTTAACGGATAGTAAAAAAATAAAATATATGTGAAGATTGAGCGAAAGAGAAAGCCTAGTATTATTTATAATATTAAAGGCGTTTCCTAGTTAACTATAAGTATGTAACTGTAAATATAACTTCTAATATACGTAATTGTATTACGTATAATTGTAAATATAATTTTATACTCTAGATATTTAAATTATTTTGACTACAAATATAGTTGTATCTACGAAATTGCATCTGCTGTTTCGAACAATATTTCTAGTCTACTATACTGTTAATTATTACTATGGTCGACAATATATTTATACTATATGACCTACTAAACTTTGAAAAATATATATGTCCAATTGTATAATTATAGTCAAATATTTGAAAATTATTGATTTTTACAAAAATAGAGTTAAAGACAATGCTTATCTCAGTCATGTTTGATTTTTCACTGTGAATTTTGCATGTTTGATAACATATTCAAATTCGGCAACCCCAGGAACACAACACTGATTTGCATAAAGATCGTATGAAGTTATGGATTTTTTTCAACATTTTGAGAACGGGATTACTGTGCGACTCCTGTTTCTTTTTTATGTGTTTAATCTGTTACCCTTTTGACAATTTCAGCTATTTCTATTTCTGCATACTGAATTTTCTACATTCGTCGAATTTTGGATGCTTTTTACCTGTATGTACCTTTTTACGTTCAAAAAATGTATTCATCAATAGAACTGAAATAGAACTGAACAAAGATAACTTATGTGAGAAGAAGGTGTGCGTATTTGTGTTTCATTTTATGTCTATGTTACAGGAACATATTGCTATATGAGTCCAACAAAAGCAAAGGAAATTTTACAAGTCTTAGAAGTGGGCTGATTTGTATAAAATTCTAACATATCAAAATGATTAAAATATTAGTTGTATCAGAACACTCACAATTTACTTTCTTCTATCCCAAAATTGTTAAAACTATTTGTTTTTTTTTAATATAAAAGTAATCACATCATTTGCAAACTCATCCTTTTTATTCTACGTGTATAAATGGTTTTTTAATTACTTAATTTGATATTGATCATTTTATTCTTAGCTGGTATACAAAATAATAAAAACATGGGAAATTAAATTTATACTATAAAATAAAATGAAAATACAATGTCGAGGTTACTCATGATCAGTGCAGTCAGGAAAAATAACTACGCAAGGCGACGCATGCGCAGGGTGTTTCGAACAGCGGCGTCGGATGTCTTTAATTCTGAGAATTACAATGGCGACACTAAGCAGAACCCCTGTCTGATCGTAATTCAGAATTGTAATGTTCGCCCGGTAGACGCCCCACGCAGCTGTACGTCCTTGAGCATGCGCCGTCTTGCGTAGTTCTTTTTCTTGACTACACTGCTTAACATCTTAGGGAATCAATTAAGGGTTAAACTTAATCATAAATTCATTTGTATAAAAATTCTAGTTACACGCAATTAATTATTTTAATAAATAACATCAATATTTTATAACTTCGTCAAATTTTTTAACATTCCAATTATCTAATATCTGAATAGATTAAAAAAGAAATTATAAATTTCCGTTATCTACAGTAGAATTGTCAGCTGTATTTCAAAAAGTTACGCATTTATATAATACCGAAACACATTTTTCTTTATGAATGAAGAATAAAACGTGAAGAAAGAAATTCGGTATTCGATAATTTTCCATTAAAAATTGCT
Source organism: Augochlorella aurata (assembly GCA_028455555.1). Classification (NCBI taxonomy): domain Eukaryota; kingdom Metazoa; phylum Arthropoda; class Insecta; order Hymenoptera; family Halictidae; genus Augochlorella; species Augochlorella aurata. The sequence goes on along the minus strand of CM052158.1, from coordinate 1,875,912 downwards.
CTGCTAAAGTTACTGTACAGCTTACGGTATTTAATACCAAGTAATTTTAAAATAAAAATAAGTGATTCGCATCAATGTCCGTACCAGCATAAACCTCCCAATGAAACATATCTTTTTACTTGTTGCACAGTAATCATTTAATGCTGCACCGTTGAATACAGCATCCACTTTCCGCTAACAAGCGTTACGTCAATTTATTTACGTTATTTTATTTTATATGATATTGTACATGTATAAATCAACGTTGTCCACTGTGAATCGTGATATATTCGAGTAAACAGAATTTTCTAATGCTTTGAGTTAATTTTAGAACTTTGTTTTAAACATAATGTACATTACGCTATATATTTATGTGTTTCATTATAGCTTTCAGAACTTTGAGATTAAAATATAATTAATTAAAATTTATTATATCTTGTAACAAACGAAAACATATTGCAATCGCTTGAAAAATATGTAAAGTATGTAACATTATATCTCTGGTAGGCAAGTAAAAGAGCATAAATCAGAATTATTAGTTATGCAAAGAAAGCATGTTTAAATTGCAGTATCTATATATATATTTATACTTATCATCGAATATTAAATAAATATAAAAGTTGATAATATTTGTTTTGTCCTATTAAACTTACAAAATATACAATATGTTTGATCTAGAAGTACTGCTTCTTTTTTTGCAAACGATAACGTTATTTTGATATTTTGCCTAAAATATAAGATATACTATTGTGTCAAAGGTATATTGTTAGAAAACTTGTTTTTTAAATAATTTTTTAGCAATAATAACAAATCAAAATAGTTTGTTAAATATAACTTTAATTTCCTCCTTCCTTGTCTTTGAGCTCTACAAAATTTAGAAAAAATTCTGTGTGGGAATTGCGTATGGCTTTTTTACGCAATTGCATTGCACACAATTCAGATGTTTCCATTTTGGTAATGAGTACTTACTTGCGTAATTTTCTATTATTTTGTAAATGAATATTGTTTAACCATTTCAAAGAAAAATTAGAAATTAAAAATAAATGGTTCCATTTCGTAATTTTGTTTCTGGTTTAAAACAGATAAGAATTTAAAGATACAAAAAAGGTTTCTGTTGAAGAAGAATTTGAAAACAATTTATTGATAGTAAAAGGTGCGAAGACAAAAATTGTCACTGCAGCAGTGACTAAAGCTAATGATTGTTTCCAATTGTTTTCGTTAAAAATTCTTATTCGAGGCAACGAAACTGGTAAGATGATGCGACAAATCAATGTTATGAACGCTTAGGAAAGATTTCTAGGAATTATGGAAAACCAATTGCATTAATTAACAACTTCCTAACAGTGTTAGCTACGTTATTAAATCTCCTCATTTCTCGAGTTCCAGGTAACATACCAATGTTTTGCTAATCGCGATGAATTCAAATGAAGGACAACAATTCCAAACGACACTGTCACATGCCCTCGTGAAACCATCTGATTATTCTGAATCCACGCACAAAGCTATATCAAAATAGCCTCAATGCAAGACCGAGTGTGGGAGGACATTCACAGCTCTGTTGTCTAAAATGTCCAGGAACGTGGGTGAAACGTGCGTTGACAAGAAAAAGGACAGTATCCATATGAATTGAGATCCTGTTGTATCTGTGCAATTCCTTCAAACCTATAGCATCCTTCTTCGTGTGTAAATTATATCGACCAAATGAAACGTGGTAGTGCAATAGTCAGAAAATTGTTTAATACCGTATATGATTTTTTCGATCACAGAATTAAAACACGTCGTTCAATTAGAGCAATACTACATGTACAATTGTACAAGGTACAAGCTGTTAAAAAATAATTAATTTAATAAATTACGTGTGATATTTCTGGACATCCGTGTGACAGTCAAAGTGTTAAATAACTTTCCAAAAATTCTTCGATATGCATATTGTAAACTAAAGTTGAGCGTATTTATAAAATATTCGCACTTGATTATATATATTTTTCATAAAAGATACAGAAAATCAAAATACCTTATTTAATAATACAAAAGCAGAAAAGACAATATTGATTACAATTGTTTTTATAATTCTGTTACCCCTTGCAGAACCTAACAAAGTTTGGCTTATTTAATGGATTGTAATTAACATATGGCGTGTTCCTTGACATTTCATATGTATTAAAATTCAATAAAAGTTAATAAAAGCTAATAAAATTTAATATTTATTAAAATTAACATTTTCAGAGACATTGGCATATTTGTGATTGTACGAAAAACACCGCATGTTACAATTTTGAAAAATTTAACTTTAATCATTAATTGAACCGGGGGATGCAAGAACTATGTATTAATCATAACAAAATGGTAAAAACAAATATAATGGTTATTCAAGATTTGGCTATACTGATAAAAAAAGATTCACTTAACCCTCTTGCAGTATTCAGATCAAGTTGAAATCATCAGTTATCATCACTGTGACATGTTTTAAAAGAGTGACGAAAGAAAAAAAGGTCAGTGCTTGAAGGAAATCGGTTACGCGTACTGGCAACGCTGTGCACAGCGGTCTCAAAAGGTCGCTCGATGCAGCGGTACCAGAAAGGGCCATGACGTCACCGCTGCGACTCGTTTGGACCCGCTGGCGTCCTAATATAAAGATGCAATCCGTAAGTGTCGTGGAAAAAGAGAAATGAAAAAACGCCTTCGTAAACTCTTATCTGGCCGCGAACTGATAGACGTTCATTAAGGGAGTTGACCGGTCGGTCGTCAAGCGACGAGCTCTTAACATCATTTCGCATCGTTTCGATAAAGTTTCTTATCATCTCGTTACTGCATCCTCTCTTCTCCTGGTAACCTCGTTTAGCTTTTACGTAATCGCATTTGGAAGTGATGCATTTTAACTAGCAAGATAATTCTGTGTTCCCAATCTATTTCGACTGCAATATTTTCTTCGGCGAATCGCGAACCCGCGCTATACATTGTATAGTACACGATTATTTTCGTCGTTTCAATATCCGTACGTTCTAGATTCTACGTAGATCTTCATAAAGTGAGTAACCATAGTCTTCATCTTTTAAAATACTGTAACTTTATCCAAATCGGATCAAATTACTTAAATTTTTTTGAACTGCTAGACTGATCAGTTCACTGGGCAATGAGTCAACAATCTTTTTGCATACTTACAATTGGCTGGAATGACAAATAAAATAAAATTCTATGCTTTTGAACTTTTACTAAAGCCTATAGCGAAACTTTAAACAATGCTTCTCCAAGGTTTTTCTAACTTTTGCAGCAACGAAATCGATTAACGCAGAGACAAGTTAAACAATTTTTTTTAAATATTTTTCTTCATTCATAACATGTTTAATAAGTTGAAGATAATCTAAAAAATATTCGGCATTTACTCTTTTCTTTTGCATCTACTCACTGTTCTTTTAAATGCATAATATCTGTAGTCTAGTTATTGAGAAATCTATAAAACCCATTGTTTATTCGTTCTAAGCTCTGACAAAAAAGTTGAAACACATGATATTTTTATCTGTTTGATCATTCCAACCAATTGTAATTTTTACAAGCTTGGGCATTGTCTAGTGAACTAGTCCAGCTATCATATTAAACAAATTCACATCGCTTGTTTGAATTTTTAAAAATTCATTCCGTTTTAAAAACTGTACAACTATTTTAGTGAGTGTTCGATCGCTCCAGACTTGGGAAATTTTAAAATAAAGTCAAAAATAATAATAAATTATTTTCAGTTTTTTTATCATTTCCGTTTTAGAAATAGCAATAGAATGATAGCTTCATTCTTTGTTGAAATGAAAAGTTATTTCAGTCAATATTTTGAAATGTACTAATCTCATCACCAAAAATAATTAAATTGTGCTTTATTCAAGAGTTAATAGTTAGAACATCTATAAACGTTTACAATGTATCAGCAATTACCTTCAAAATGGTTGTACTTCAAACAGTTCATCAAAAGAATTTTTTTTTAAATTCGTCTGAAATCGTTTAAGGAATATTTCATAGAAACATTTATTCATATGGAAAATACGAAATAATATGTTAAATGAAATAATTAGAGAAAAAATTATTTGTATCTTCTAGGAAATCAATGTATGATTATATTAAAATAATATCAATCAAAATAAGATGCATTGCTTCAACATTGACTTCTTAATTTATTCGAGTAATGTCCATGTCTGGTTCGATCAAATAAAACCTGGTTATAATTACTTACGATTAAAACGAAACATTATGCATATGATGTATTCACGGTTTATACGATATAAATAGTGAATAAAAAAATTTATTATAAATGCAGCTTCAAAGGCATAACAACATATTTTAGTAGAAGTAATTCTATTTCGATGAGTAGCAAAACTTTTTTACACGTGGACATGCCTATAATGTTTTTAATAATTTAATGTCATAGACGAAAGAGTGTCTGATTCAGATATAGAATATCCTTAGTTTTGTTCAAAGAATCATACTCAAAATATAAACTTTCCAGGACAAAATAGCAATTTCTATTGTTTACACTTTAATCCTCTCCGATTCTCAATTGAAAATTTTGTACATGTGTGCAAAAGGTTTTAGGATGTGTGAAATATATCTTCATTTTAAAGCGATTTTAGACATTGTTAAATTTTCTTCCTAGATGCTACTTTTAAATAGAGCTAAAATTAATAATAGATTTCTAATAAAAAATTAAATTCGAGTAGATTTTTAAGAGAAAGTTAAATTACAATAAATTATTATAGGAATTTAAATAATAATTTAAATTATAACAGATTTTTAATGAATTATAATGAATTTTTATTATCAATTTAATTGATTTTAAATGTGAGAGACCGTAATTATAATAAATTTTTAATATAAAATTTGAAAGTGAAATGTTGAGATCACGCCCAGGGATTTTTGAAAGAGTAAGCAGTTCTCTGATACGAAAGTGTCGAGCTTGTGGAAAAAGTAAGAGGACGCGTGCAAAACCTTATGCAACTAGAGAAAAAAGAATTGATAAGGAAATCCGTTGGAAGAAGAAATTTAAAACTTTAAAAATCTATGGTTGTTAAGACTGTTATTCATCGTTTTGTGAGTATTATTTACCCTAGGAGAAAGTATAGAGGGAAAAGTCAAACAATATCATAATGCCAATTTTCCTATGGTTTTATTAGTGCAAAGATGTAATAAATAATACAAATGTACCTTCCTTAAAAATGACAGTGCGTATTTTTGATTAATTATATCTATAACCCGGAATGTTCTATATGAAAAATATAGATATAATCGTTAAAAAACCAATATTTGGTATAATATCTCACATTTTTGGGATATTAAACGTTAAAATATGAACAGGAGATCATGACACATGTCAGCGACATTATCAACACGTAAATTGAATATTAATAAATGGCAGAGTCGAGCATGCTTCATTCGAAAGAAGATAACAAGTCGTCATTAAAATAACACGGAAAGTTGTTTTATTTTTGTTTTTATTCAAATCAATCATTTCAAGTCAACTTTTACTAAAATTGATATAAGATGTTAACCAAAATCATTTAAATAATTGAAAATACTGAAATGTTTTGCAAATTTACCATACTTGACCTCAAAAGTGTTGTTCTTCCAAAACTTGTTAGAAATGTTCTGTGTTCTGATAAAACTATCTTTGTAGTAAATGGAGACTTTCAAATAACCGGTTCGGCAATTCTTATTCTACAATTATTAAAATTATAAAGACACATCCACCGGAAAACGTTCAATAAATTTATTCATCTCAACACATATTAATATAAAAATTACAAAAATATCTAAATAAATTCAATACTGTAATTTTTATGAGGAGTCATAACATACATTCGAAGTCAAACAACAATGGGGAACGCATAACGATCGCTTGGGTCCCATACCACCAGGGAATCAAAGGTCATGGATGACATAGCCCCCGAAGAAGATGGTACCTCAAGAAAAATCACATGTCAGGACCTTTCTGTTGCAATAAACACGCCACAAACCGAAAAATAGAAACGCACGAAATAACACAGGACTTCTATCAATCATCGCCCACCAACGGTATGAAGAAGGAAGACCGAATAATCATAACATGGATAAAAACAGGACACTGTAAAGTTACACACGAGTACTTAATTAAAAAAAAAAATGCCACATACTATTCGAATACAGAAGATACTACGCCTAAGGACAAAAACGCAAGATAACGTCATGTGGCTTATAAGTTTGGATGTTATATAGTAATTTTGCACCACAATGAAAATTAATACTATAGCATTCATGTAATTTTGCATTCCGATAATAATGAATGCTATAGCATTCACATCCGCGAACGTGTTAAAAGCAAAGAGTCGAGCACTGAAGTGTCGCTGAAGGCCTGAAAATCGTCGCGATGCTAAACGTAAATTTAGAAAAGGGTAATACATTATTTCAACGATTATTTGTCAAATATTATTTGAAAGATGCCCGAGCCTGTAAGAAGGTGCAAATATTGGTCGTGCATCGTTATTAGTTCGAGAAGGAATACAGCATTATTTATCGAGAACTATCGCTCTCGTGTCACGTCACGTCACGTCGCGTCACCTCGCGTCGCGTCGGCAAGAGGCTGGATCGAGTTGCGAAAGAACGGATTCGCGGTAGTTCGATACGGGAAGACTGAGTGCGGGCGGGCTTCGTGGGAGTCCGCTGGTAATTCTCTTTCGTCCGGGCTGCTCTTCGCCTTCCTCCGCATTTGGAAACGTCCCGATTCTGGCCGGTGACGCCACGGAACCGTTTTTTAAATCCTCTTTCGAATTGCGTATACGTTATGGTGGAATCATTGCATCGGGAACACGAATGAAAAAAAATATGAATTTGGTAATCTCGTTAGCTGCTCGAATGATCCGTGCAGGGATAGCCTCACCGTAACTCGTTTGGTACCGTTTGGTTACGCACTTAAGTTGGGAGCGACTTTTTCCTCGATTTAATCCGAAAATAATCGATCGCGAAGAAACGAAAAAATCTCGTAACTGTTATGAGTTATGACGGTTTTGTAACAGTTATTTGTCGATTCTGGCTTTAAGTTATGCATTTCGGATGTGGTTCTATTTTACGCCATAAATAGATTGCATTTCCTTTAGGTATTAAAAATATGGATTCAATACTTGTTAATACTTTGTATTAATTTACAAGGCTAATTACAAAACTATACTATATTTGGAGCACTTTTGACAAAGTTTGACGGTTTATCATGTTTTATTGGCGATTGAAGGTGTTTGGCTGAATATTCTCACTTTCGATAAAGCTTCACGAAAACTATCGTTTTCAGTTCATTTTAGGCGAAAACAGTCATTCTTTAATGTTTCTCACGTATTTTTTGCGTGTTATGGCAATTAAAGGAGCTTGACTTTGATATTCATACTTAATTCTATAGAACTAGTTAACACCTATCGATTTTATTTTGTTTTATACCGAAGCGTTTTATAACATTTATTATGTTTTGCAGTGTATTTTTGCCGTTTACAGAGATATTTTCAATTATCTGCGCATGTATGATGATTTTAACATTCTTGCTTGCATATAGGCATTCATTAAGGCGTTTTAAAAACGTTTTGCTTCCAGCTCACGATACAAGTCGGTCATGTGACATTTCGACCACTTTCCAAGAATTTTTACTACTTTTGGCTTTTTTTTCGATTTGACGATGCATAGCTTTGACACTTTTGCATATTTTGCTAGATTTTGACATTGTGTATCTGTTTCAGTTAGTTTCACGCGAAACTAGATGCTTTTAAACTTTTTACAACGGTTTATAGCGTTTTTTCTGTACTTTGGTTTGTTTTAGTCAGGGTGTTTGGCTTGTATTTTCATGCATATTTCGATAGAACTTGATAAAATACAGCTTCTACTTTTGATTCCCCGTTTTTATATATCCTCGTTCTTAAATTTCCGTTTCACGTCAACATAACTATTTGTGAGCACTTTACTTTATGGATCTAATAAATACGTGGAAATTTCTTCGGCACTTATTTCAATCACAAAAGAATCATCACAGAAATGAGAATAGGACTATATGTATAAAAAGCTGCACAATCATAATATATTACAGATACATTGAAACGGAAGTGCAGAATTAAGAGAAGTATTTTACTTTTTTATTCAATATGAATACATTATTTCTACATTTGAACGCTCTGTAATCGACATTCGTAAAAATAAATTTTCTTATCGTCCTGTATGATAAAACCTTCGAAGCTGCATTAACGTAATTTAATTTCATTAACCTTTATTGCATATATTCTCGAACTGTTTAATATTGCATAAACTGATAACATTTATAAAATTAACGATTTACGAAATTTAACGCGGCATCAGTTGTACTCATTTTTATTAATATCTTCGTCATAATTTATTTCGCAAACTTGTTACGTAATCGATATACAAATACGCAAAATACTGTAATTGCTTTCGGCTTTTAGCTGTATTGAAAGCACTGAATCCTGCAGATAATTGCTTTTTTCAAGATATAAACTTAGCTTTTGTTATTTGTAATTTCTTTAAACTTTCTAATGTTAAATGTATCACTTTATTTTTGATCATTTATGACTTTTGCCTTTTATCATTAATAAAAAGCATCGTGAATTTTTTAATATCCTGCAATGCTCGCATCGATAATATTTTATTCAAATACGTACCATATAATACTCATGAAATACCGTATCGAGGAATGAAATTATAATACATTTTTCCAACTTTTAAAAATAGTGCTCTTTGCACGATATTGCAATACTTCATTTACATTACATACAGGGTGAAGTCTCGTAACATAACGACCTCGAATAACTCATAAAATATTCGTTGCACGAAAAATTGTTTCAGATGGAAGTTATATGGTTTTCAGAAGGACATATAGTATTCTAATCAGTTTCCTAATTAGAATAGGAATATTTTTTCCCGAATTCGGATATGGCATTGAATTCTATATAAAGAGGGTGTTACACCAAATGGTAAGATACTTACCATTAGATACATAGTTACTGAGATATTAGCGAAAGTAAATTACGTTTATTAGGACAGACCATCAACGCGACTGTTAACACAACGTAGTCGAACAATTTTGTTTACGATCAGTATTGGATCAGTCCTAGATGCTGCATAGGTAACAACGTATTAATCCTGCATATTCTGCAATAACAGCAGAAACTCTTGACAATGTTGCTCGTTCGCTAATGATAAGATTACGTAATTGAATTGATTGCAACGAATAGCATTTAGAACGTTGTTTAAAATAAAACATATTTTGCTAATATCTTATTCACTATGTATCTTTGATCTCATTTGGTGTAATACTTTTTTATGTAGAATTTAATACTTTATCCGAATTCGAGAAGAAATATTAACTATTCCATTTAAAAAATTGAAGAAGACCTTCATATTTTGATAAAAAAGCAAAATAACACAAAACTGATTACAATACTATATGTCCCCCTAGACACCATACAACTTCTATTTGAAATATTGTTTCATGCAACAAATATTTTATGAGTTATTTGAGGTTGTCATGTTACGAGACTCACTCTGTATAATATGTGATTTTCAAGACGTACGATGTTAAAATATTTCATTGTTAATGTGTTATCGTACCACTTTTTTATTTCAATGCAGATAATTTGAGCAGTTGTTAATTTTAGTGTGTCGAAATATATAGCTTCGAAGATTTTCACTCACCTGAATACCATAACGGAAATAGCTCTAATGTACGAAACTAGTTAAACACAGCTGACACATTACGATGTTGAAATTGACTCACAGCAATAAAAGAAATTTGCCTGCGTTTCTCGTTAAAGATGTTATGACGAAATTGCGTCATTCTTCAAAATTAGTTTTACGTTCATGTTCTCGTATCTTTTTTACTGCTGCTAACTCAAGAGTTTGCTATCAATTGTGAAATGCTTCTTATACAGTTTTCGTACAAAACCATAAATATTAGACAGTTTATACTAATTTAATTCTCTAATATCAACTATAATTACTACATAAGATTATAATTTACATAAATCGACTACTAGAGTTATGCAGTAATAAGCGTTAGTTTATGAGATTTCTGCCATGTTCATCAGAAATATTAATTTTTATATCATTATATTAAAGAGTATATGAATTTGGTACAGACTTTGCACAATTAGTATTAATTTGAAATTAAATTTTTAAGAATAGACAACATTGTACTTTAGAAATGTACAGAATTGTAATTAAATTTCTTTCTCTGCTTTTGTGGATCTGGTAATTACAAGTTAACTTGATAATAAATAAGCAAGAATTTACTCAAAAGCAATTGAAAATCAATGTTTTCATTTATTGAGTTGGCACGTCAAAAAAATAATTTCTTCGATAGATAGGTAAAATATTAAACAATATAAAATAGGTTTCTGCACAAATATATACAGAGTAGCACATCATGCAATACCAACCGGTGTTGTAAAACTGACCAAAACTAGATCATGTTCCCATTGTTGGCAAACTGTATTATTGTTTTACGTAATAAACATTGGGATATTCCTCTGGCTGTAACACTAGTAAGGTTTTGAATCGTTAAATGCGTACGTTAATACTCGAAGCATAAACAATTAGTTTCAGGAGTATAATGTCCGGTATACTTAAGAACACTTGAAAATCGGTATAATTTTTTGAAATTAGACTAAATGACTTAAATATTTTTTAGATGACGGAAGGAATAGCCTATTAGACAACGACTAGAATACATTTCAAATTTTTCTATTACTTGGTATTACCAAAAAAATATAAAGTAGTCTCGTTTTTCAACTGTTTCATTTGAGCCTATAACGGAAATTTAAAAAATGTATTTTGTATCATTTATATATTAGGTCTACCGGAAAGTTCTGTCCGATAGTGTCACTTCAAGTTTCAATCCATATGCACATGTTGATTTGAGACATATATGACTATCTCCCTTTATCATTGCATTTACATACATGTACTCTCCTAAATAAACTGAAACAAAGATGTCTCATGTCATTATTAAGTGAGATGCGATCGTGAAAACATGGCTATCGATAAAGTTCATTTACACCTCTGTATTTTGTACGAATTCCAACAAGGGAGAAATGCTACAGATGCGTGTCAAAGTGAAAGTTTTTGGTGCAGATGCAGTTTCTGATAGAACGTGCAGAAGATGGTTTGAAAAATTTGAAGCGGGTGATTTCGACCTTAGTGACAAGCCACGTTCAGGACGGCCATCTTTGATCGATGACGACATTATCAAGACTATGATAAGGCAAGATCCCTTTTTGACAACATCGGAGATTGCAGAGAAGCTGAGTTCAACTCAACAAACCATTTCCGACCATATTCAGAAGCTAGGATTGGTCTATAAATATTCCAGATGGGTACCTCATCAGTTAAGTGAGAAAAAATTGAATGATCGAGTCGTCATATGCACACATGCTGCTTTGGCGACTCGTCAGAAATTTGCAGAGCTAGGCTGGGAAATTCTGTCACATCCACCATACTCCTCAGACCTAGCACCCTCCGACTATCACTTGTCTCTCCCTTTTGCAAAACTTTTTACAGGAAAAAATATTCAAAACTGAAGCCGATGTCAACCAAGCACTAGTTGAGTTCTTCATCTCTAAAAATGAATCATTTTTCAAAAATGGCATTTACAAGTTGCCATCACGCTGAAGATGTCATAAGTAACGATGGAAAGTATATTCTACAATAAATATTATTAAATATATGAAAATTGTGTTATTTTCTTTCAATTCAAAAACGGACAGAACTTTCCGGTAGACCTAATACATATGAAAAATTACGTTGAAATCGATTGACGCATAATCAAGCTACAACCACTAAAAGATGTAAAAATTAACTGTTTCTAGTTGAAATTCCTAAAATACTGCGATTTTCGCGATCTTTAATTATTTACCGCTTATGTCAAGGTCAACCGATTTCAATGAAATTGTCAGTACGCATATATGTTACCGAAGTCTACGAAACGCATTTTTAAAATTATAAATTCATAAACATGAGTTTTCTTTTTGTGATTTCAAGTACATAATAGAAAAATAAAAACAAGAATTAGACTCATTCTCTAATTGGTTATTTCTTCCGTTGTTTAAAAAATGTCAAGCCACTAGGTTCAGTTTTCAAAAATTTATTCCGTTTTAAGTATCTTTATATGGTCGTCACTATACACGAGGAACCCTAATTTTAGAATTTTCTGTATACATTACGCATCAAGGTCTACGCTCCTTCCAAATGTCTGTCATTCAGTACCGACCGAATGGTAAGTAAGAGAAAACATGGTCGTACAAGGAGAAAACTAGACTTTAATAAGGAAGTCACAAAGTGCTTCATTTACAAAGTTTCATTGACGAAAATTGGCTGCAGTACGCCAAATGTGAAGATTGGGCACGCGTCGAATGCACAATCAAGAAAATATTGATCGAGTTTGGAGTCTTTCTGTTTTTAATAAGTAAGAATTTTTGTAATAAAATTATAATAAAATTGAAAAAGAACAATTTACTTCCATTTATTCAAAACTATATATAAAACAAATTTCTTGTCCATATCCGAATTCTTCATTATTCAAACACATTTCACATGTAAATAGGTAAATCTAATGTAATCCACGTACAACACTACTTATTGTATTACAAATCAATAAATACCTATCTAATCTAGCGCTGTATCCAAGTAACTATTTTACAGGTTTTGCACTTAAATTCATTCTGTGACAAATCATATTCACCTCTTTTCAAATTAAATTTATTCTTGCACAGGTCAAATTGACCCTTCTCCAACTCGATGCGAATCAATTTCTTTCATTATTTTTTCTTATACTACTGTTATTCTGAAAATTGTTAGTCTGAAAGTTAATACTTTATTATATGTATATAACAGTATCCTTAAAATACTAATTTAATAGTGAACATACATAATCTGTGCTGGTAATTGCAACAGAATGGTTATTTGATAACAAACGCAAAGAAGGTACACACTTTCTTCATAGAATTCAATAGTCCACCCCCAGGATTATATTACCAACTATTGAATTTTTGAAAGGATTTAATTGGATCATAATTAAAAATGGTAAAAAGAATAATGTCAGTCGTGTATGACCAACAAATTCACACAGTTTCTGAATCTTGTGAAGGCTTAAATTTTTTAAAACTAACTGCAGTAGGTGTAAAAAGTATTCGTACACAATTTAAAATAGAATAACATTTTTATAATTCGACGAAGTTATTTAAATGTTTATGAAATATTAGAGTTTCCTAGACAGTGGTTAAAAAATTGCAATTGGTTGGAATGATAAAAAGATTAATAAATGCTGCTTTTTTAACTTTTTTATTTGAGATTATAACAAAAATTCAAACGATGCAATTTTAAATCGCTTAGCGTTGTTATGGAACTATTAAAGTTCTCGAAAATAGCAGTTTTCCACGAATTTAAACCAAAAACGGGTAATTTCTACATCTTTCTGTGACTATAGCTTGACTATAGCACGTCAACCTATTTCAATATAATATTCAGTATCTACATAAGTTACCGAGATCTACAGAACGTATTCTTTAAATTTTCGCAATAGGCTCTGATAAAAGAGTTGAAGAAACATGTTCTTTAAATTCTTTTTATCATCTCAACTGGTTGGCATTTTTGAAAACAATTTTTTAACCATTGTCTAGTAAACTAATCCGTCTAACATCCCAAAAACAATTTAATCGCTTAGTCCAATTATGAAAAGGTTATTCAAATCTCGAAAGTGTACGAATACTTTTCAGTGTGACTGTACATATACTTCGTTCGACTGTCCCCATTTAGTATTTAGACAGCAATTTGCAAAGAATATTTGAAGTTGTTTATATATTACTTTACTTTATATGTAAAAGGGTCTATTTGATTTGACAAAAGAGGGATAAGAGGATTTACAAAAGTGTGTATTTGATTTGAAGATAGGAGACTCGCAGAACCATACGTTTAACTAAACAAAAACGTGAATATAAACTGTAGAAGCATGAATTTGGAGGGCAAAAGCTGTATTATCCAAACACTCATACTTCCTTGTGAATAATAAATGAAAGAGGTGTTCTTCATTTGTTCTTGTAATCGATCGCGTGTTGCATTGTAATATACATATTAACCCTCGGACGGCCATTTTAACAACTATACAATTGATGATGATATTATATATATTATATGCAATATAATATAATATAAAACTACGAACGACCCGTTCCGTGGCGTCACTGCAGCGAAGCTGACTGCCGCAATGAAAGTGTTAATCATTCTCTGCCTTGTTCATTGATTCTTCTCATAGATCTATTAATCTTTCGGTTGTTTCTAGTATAATAATTTAGTTTATCCAATTTCCGTCGATTAAGTAAGTAGCTGACAATTATTATCGGATCAAAAATGATCCGATGGTCGCAGCCCGAGGGTTCAATTAGAATTCTGTCACCTCGCACATTTCGGGTAACCGAGGTAATACTCTCGAACAGTTGCATTTAGTAAATAAATTGTAGATGAAATTATTGACTTACCCGGTAGCCCTTTTCTCCGGTCCCGCCATATTCTCCGCCAGCACCTTTCTCACCCTTTGGACCGATGGGACCGTCCGGACCGATTTCACCCGGAATTCCTTCCGGTCCTTGTGGTCCAGGGATTCCAGGAAAACCTGGACCACCTTTTATTCCTGTGCAATTGCATTTGTACGAATCTTTGCAGATCTGAAACAAGAAAGGAAAAGTATAGATTATTAAATGTTCCACAATTCCTCCAATGTTTACATTCTAGTTCGTTTGTTATTGAAATATTCCTACCTCCTGCCATTTTTACATCGAATATGAACATATCAAAATGTAGTTTCTTTCGTGATTTTACGAATAATCTACTTTTTAATTATTTTGTATGAAAGACGTTACTTGTAGTTGACGCTAAAAGGATTAACAATGCTTTATCAATATTATCGAGATATCGTTAAGTATCAATAAGATATCGATAATCGATAGTCTTACTTGTAAATGAAGTGCTTAGGACTAGTCTGCAATTAAGATACAGATAGTGTAAAAAGTATTCGTACATTGAACTTCAGATGTTTGATAAATTGTCAATATTTGACAAGACTTGTGTTGTACTTATTTCGAGATCAACGTTGATCTTCTCATTAAACGTTATGCAAAGGTGGTTACCAGAAAATTCGAACATTTGTAACTTTGGATAAAAGAAAACTGTTGTGACTCAACAATGCCAAATAACTATGCGGATTTGAGATATTTTTAGATAGACTTGTTTTAAAGCTCCAACCTGTCAAGTATATTTATAGACATCTCAATTATAGACGTCTCCACTTGCTTACTTGTTACATTATGCAAAAACATGTTGTAGATCAATGTTACAATAGAAGCCTTAAGCTTTAAAATGAGTCCAGATTTATTGTTATACGACACGGTTTCACATTATAACAGTTCATATGTCGACAATTTCTCAAAAATCGGGAATACGGTGTATGAATGTACTTGTTACACTGCCTGTATAACGTAGAAAATTTGTTTTACGTAGCCGTCAGTTCCGCGTAGAGGATGTTAATCTGTAAATGAATTACGCCATTGCACCTCGAAGGACGTTGTCTATTTGAGTAATGTGAAAGAGGAGGTAGAACGAGAATTTCCACTTCCTCGCGTTTACACCATGGAACGAAAGTTGTTCTGCTTGTGTTAACAAAACACGAACAGCGACCAGCATCCAGGTTTTTCGGGGAAAAAAAACCTTGTCGCCGTGTGCGCACACGAGGCACGTTCGTTCTTTTCAGTTCTTTTCGTCTCTTGTTCAGTGTGAGATCGCTCATCACTTTGCCTTTTCCACGTGTGATTCGAACATGCTCAGAAACATTATCTTGTACATATTACAAAGTAGAACATTTCCGTCTATATTCTGCTGGGCTATTCGCGTTGGTTATTCAGGTGCGCTGCTGTATATTGTGAGTCGAATTTAGAGATTTCGAGCGTTAACCCTAGTAACAATTTTGGAACGTTCTGGTACGAAGCTTTTACCACCCGATGTTTCAGTCGTAAACATATTAAGGTGTTATTCTAGTGTGAATTTTTGAAAAAATCAATCTCTTTGCACATTATTAAAGGATATAGTTTTAAAAATACATATCTGAAACTTCATATGCGAACTCCTAAAATTAACGAAGTAATGGTTGTGTGAAAGACACGACGACCTTATATTATTATCGATATACTATACTTTAAAGGCATTTCTCTCGAAACATGTTTTTCAAAACGGTGGTCATGGTATTTCGAAATCTGCTTAAGCAATTGACTCAAAATTTTCAGTACGCATTTAATGCATGTCTGACTGCAGCCCCTATTAGAACCAATCAAAAAGTTTTATATTTTTCTATTTTTTAGGCCTCTAATGTTTTAAAAAAAAAAACATGCAAAAATGGATGATCGAATTTCAAAGTACTGCAACTTTTCTCTTTCGTTATAGTACTTGCCATAGCCAAATTCGGACTAATAAAGGAACTTCCACGTTTTTTTTATTTTGAACAAGTACAATGGCCGGAGTCATGGACACCACGAATCGATCTTTTTTAAAAGCAACTATGTTCGAGAGAATGCAGTGTCACTAATTTAAAGATTTTTTTGTTCCAAATTTGAAAGCGTCGTTGAAATACATACAAATAAGCATTGTTAATTTAACTGCAAAAGGTATAATAGTTTCTTTGCAAAAAATTCTTTAACAAAGTTAAAAACACGTGCATTTAACGAATAATGTAACGATTATTTCGTTAGTGCTAAATTTTGTTTTATTTATATAGAAATTATGAGAAGTGGTAATTTCATTAAATGTCAATGGATTTCATATCTTATCGACTGCTAAGTTACAGATATTTTAAACAGAAGTAGAAAACATATGAAGACTCTTTCATAAAAAATGGTTGATCTCAATACAAGCATACATTATAGTAAAAATGTTGAAAAGTATAAATAAATACAATATTTTCGTTACTATAATGCAATGTACGTTAGTTACGTTTGAACTCGGTAGATTTAGTATTAAGATCCTTCAGTCGTATGTTTGAAAACAGGTTTACCAAACTATAAAATGTGAATTTAGATTTGGCTGTAGATTCATTTCCGGCGCCATATGTTTCGCTATCTTCGCAAATCTATCATAGAAAGAAAAAGAATACATAGTTTTCAAAGAATACATAGATCTTTTTAACAGAGCAAATGAAAAAGTGCCCAGTAGTTGCACCGTCAATAGTTTCAAACTATAATGAAACTCCGTTGATATGAACTCCTCTTTTTTAGCAGTGTCTGTTTAACTGAACAGTATGTTGAACTAAATCCTCTTATATCAGTTTGAAGTCTTACGAAGGAAAATGATAGTCAGTAGAGGGAGATATGTAGGTGAACGCACTTATCTACCGATAGGTTCATATAAATGGAGTTCTACCCTATTCAGCTTCGATGCACTTACAATTAGTTACGGGCAGGACTCGCGAGCCATAAAAATTTTTAGAACTTGTCCCCTCTTGTCTAATCTTTTTCAATTAGAAAAGTGGGGGAAGTTCTGAAAGTTCTTACGGCCCGCGAGCGCTGGCTACGACACACTGCAGACAACTGTATCGAGAGTATCGTTTTAAATAATTACTATTAGAATTGGTTTAGTCTAACAGCATCTGTTGTTAAGAGATTCCGTTTGCATGTTTATACATTAGAATACTTTAATAATGAGTGAGGAAAGGATCTAATATACTGGACTCTACTATGTGAGAGATACGAGAAATTAAAATCTTAAATCTCGCATAGTTATTTGGCATTGTTGAGTCACAACAGTTTTCTTTTATTCAAAGTTACAAATGTTCTATTCAAAATCGAATTTTCTGGTAACCACCTCTGCATAGCGTTGATCCCGGAATACAAAGTATGTAAAAAACAGGATATGGTTTTAGAATTTGTACGTATTTAACTATGGTTACAATAAAGTTGTCTAAAATGAACGCATTCGGAGGGTTAATAAAAACCGGGAAAATATAATTGTAACATAGTGAGGAGTTGATAACAATAATAAATAACAAATCCTAACAATAAACGCACGGAAGAAAATTAAACTACAAAAAAAACTAAATATAAGTCAAATTGTTTAGAAAACTACGTTATTTTCATTGGATTACAGATTACTCGGTTTCACAAATATGTAAACGTACATAAATATTTCAAGTCATGAAAGCGATTGCAATTGATTAGAGTGATAAAGAAAATAAGAAATTTAAAGGAATAAAAATTTTCGATAAACATTTCAATTAAAATACATTGTTTAAATTGTCTTTATAAGCTTATTATTACATAGAAAATATTAAAAAATGTGAGTTTTTACATTTCTGTGCATTCAAATTACTTGCAATTCTTGAAAACAGTTTTTTCGACATTGTCGAGGTTATGTTCCATTAAGAATTCAAAACAATTTAAGTCATACGATCCAATTTTGGAGGAAAATTTCTATTTAACTTAGAATTTCTATTTAAAATTTAATTAAGAATCCGTCATAATTTCAATTTCTATTAAAAATCTATTATAACTTAAAACTTCTATTTAAAATTTCATCGAAAATTCATTATAATTTAAATTCATAATAAAAATTTATCATAATTGATATCATCCCCACTTAGAAATCAATTAACTTAAATTTTTGTTAGTAATCTATCATAATCCAAATTTATAATAAAAATTCATTACGTGTTTTCCTGTTAAAGGCGTTATATTACGTTCGTGGCTCACTGTATGTGACTGGAGGTATACAAGCTGACAGTGCACCTTATTGTATGCATCATTACATTCTCAATCATGTTTTTTTTTCTTTGGATTGCGTATCTTTCCGTTCATTCCTTGAATAATGTTGTTTAGACTTGAAGTAGTTTACTTTTCAATGAATCCAATGTGCTAATTATACGGAATCGCTAAATATATTCAGGAGGTAGCTGGGCATGGTTACGTCAAGGGAACAACATCAAAATCTGTTTTTTATCTTACTTTATTACCGTTTCAGTAGAACTCCCGATGTGCCATGAAATCTTTCAAGATAGCTCGATAAAATATGCGCGATACCAGACAGAGTTCACCAACCAAATGTTTACTCAGCCAGACTGCGTTACGTTCCTTTTTAAACAGATGCCTGACAATTCGAGCGAAACCGTTCCACATTTTAATAACAAGGATTTATGTAACAGAAGAAAAAGTGAAACTGTACTTCTGCATCCGCCCACGATCGAGAATTACATAGTAGAATCAAGGTCACCTCTTGCATTAATGCATCAGTTTAATGCCTCCTACGTGATTGGTTCTGACGAGTCACCTTGTTTCCAATCGCGTGTCAAGGTATACCCGTTGCTTTGGAATTTCACGAAGCCGCCGAAAATCGCAGGATGTTTCGAATCCTAGATTACGACTTCGCTCCAACGTTTTCCAAAATTCATTGATCTTAACACTTTACGTACTGATAATTTTCTGCACGTTTATCAAAGTCGAAATTCAACAGTTCAGAATTCCTTAACTAACAGTGCAAAAGCAACAGCAATTTCATCCATAATTCAATGTTTTATTTATCCTTAGGTATGCGAATAAAAATGGTTTTGCGGTGAAATAGTTAGAGGGAATGGGGCAAGATATTAATAAATCGTGTTTTATTTACTTAACAAATATATGCTACAATTATAATTTCTGTTTAACATAGTGTGTAATTAAACACTTTTAATATATTTTGTAGATAAATTGCTGCGTTTAGATAATCCACGCTACATTTTTTAATTTGTTTATTGTATACCAATGTGCTGCTTATTTCTGTTGAAATTGTCCTTCGTTAGTTGAGCGATGCAGACCAGATTTTTATGCTACCAGAACATGCCGACATAACTTCGCTAATGAATTTAACTGAATGTGCGAAGGTCGTACGAAAGCCCACTATGGTTTGCAGTTCCAGAATTCTTATGAAAAAGTATTAAGAAAAGAAATAAAAAATTAAGAAGAAAAACTATTAGTTTGTCAGAAGATTATGTTAAATGCTTTCAAGAATTTTAATGGATCTATTAAAACGAGGCAACCGATGTATAGTGTATGAACTTGATTAAATACTTTTCTTCAATGTTTAGAAACCAGTTCCAAATATACGTTTGTGTAGCTGTACGTGTAAAAAGTTCGGTGATCATTTATATACAATAAGATTAAGAATAGTAGATTGTACAAATACAAGGAAGTGGTAAACATATATTAAATGCGTCATCTGGGAACAATATATGGTTTACTGAGAGGAACTTCAGAGAAAACAACCTGAATAAGGAATATAATAATAATAATAATAATAAGGAGAGAAAAGGAGGGGAAAATATAAATGAGTTACTGAATTACTGACTTCGTAAATTTTATATATAAGAACAAATACGTACACCTCCTTTCATAGGCTGACAAGTAAATGAAATAAACATTTTACTATTACTGTATTAAAAACGTCATCATGTAGAGTACAATGCTTTCGTAAAATTTCGTTTGCATGTAAAATATTTTTCTGATTAATGTTTGCCAAAGAAAGTATTTGAAATAACTAGTTCATAACAGAATGAGACGATGCGTTCTCTGGCAGCATTAATATGCTGTCAAAATTAATTAACCATTAATCTGCTATCACTTATAATTGAGGGGCTGCTGAAGAATTGGTAGAACGCCTGGCGATTTTGAACATGTCAGAAGTCGAATGATGGCACATCTAGAGGTTTATATTTCAGTCGAAGATGGACGCTTTAAGCAATTCTTGTGAAAGGGGGTGAATAACTAATGAAACAATTTAGTTGTAATTTTAGAAAAAATCTGTATATACATATAAATAAACGGCTATATGAATCTTTTCTTTTGTATTTTAGTGTGTTAAACCTATGAATAAATGATCACCTATTCTGACGAACCCTATATATTTGCTCACACTTAAACTCCATAGCTCGTAGCGTGTACAAATTTAAATGTACTATTGAGTGAGAGTTCATATGCCTACAGAATTAGGAAGATACGTTGCCAAACAGAAATATAATACATTCAGTATGTTAACGAATAATTTACTGGTACGTAATCAATTTACGATTAGCTTATTCGTTACTAGCGTCACTAACGTGCATAATTATATTTATTGGATTTATTGGATTAATATTCAAATGGCGGACTTAGGGTTCATTATGAAAAAATCGATATCTGAATGTCAAGTTTCTGACAACTAATTTCCACATGTTTCGTCAAAGCCTGCAGGAAAATTAATGTTATTAGAAGTAATGTCATAAAAAATATGTTGAAGAAAAATTGATAAATAAAAAGATAAATCATGTTATTTTATTTTTTGTTTTAAACGTGTTATTTGCTGGACAGTGGAAAGTACTTGAACAATCCAGTAATCCAGTAAGATATATTCAATTAAAAAAACATTTAAAAACAGATTAATAAAATTAACAAAGATGTCTGGTTTGTAATTTTATTATTCTGTGTTTAAATTCCCTTTTAATTGAATATATCTTACTTGATTTTCGATAATTTGTTTCTGATTACAGTTTTTGTCTGTATGTCCACAGTCTCCGTATTACACGTTGCAAACACTTTCGTCAGTGTTATTCTGGTGATTTTCATTTTCGCATGTTGACCTCGAGTGGGAACAATCTTCCAAATATGTAATGTCTTGGTTTCTGGCATCAGCATGACGTAACACTCCGCGCCGGCTCGAACGAGAATCGAGAACATTGTGCGATAAGACGGTCTGTCGCGAGTTATGTCCTACTTTGTTGCGAAAATCGTCAGGTCCAAAGCCGCAAACTCCAAAGGATCAACTTTGCAACATCATAGCATGCTAGAAGTTGCCGAAACTTCTCCAAATTTCTCTATCGATTACTCCAATTTTCTACTTCATTATGGTTTCGTTTGTAGAGTATACATTATACATTATTACGATGAGAAGTATGCTCGAGGATTATGTTATTAATTAGACTGTGGTTCTGTATATGTAAGTAACATTTTATAACTGAATTGCTAAATTCAGTTATAAAGAAAACTAAAGTAAAATAACAGTTTCTTTCCTTCCTTAAGCAGTTGGCTGCTGCAGTCCCTTTGAAAAGTGACTGTAATTATACTGTATATGTTTGATTTTCTTCGTATTTTGTTTAAATACAACAGTTTTATCAAATATATAATCTAGTAAAGGATATGGATGTACAGTACCTGACAAATTTATTCCTGAAAATATTATTCCTGTGCCTCAACCCTCTTCACTCAATCATCCCCTCTCAAAGAACATAAAACTGTTTCATTTAATATAAATTTCTTTATATAGTCTAGTTATTTCCAGCGTTCTATCACTTTACATTTTCTATATAGCGCGTTACTTACTATTTCGCGAAGTTCGAGTTTTTTTAGTAAGTGATCCAAGAAAATTCTCCGAATACAAAGGGTTAGAAGTACAGAATAGAAGAATAATTGACAAATGCGTTGAGGTAACGTTTTGTACGTGCCAGTGGATAGTAAACGCATTACACTCGCATATTCGATCAGTGCTAAAGGACGTGTTAAACGAGACGACTGATTGTGAGTACTACGTTACGCGTTATGGCTGGTAATCTGCATCGCGAACGAAGCGCACCACTTAAGCTAAGAAGACTGTCCTTGTCGACAGGAGTCTTCATTACGAATATGTGTCTGCGTCAATAGAATCATTGTTCAAACGCTAACTTCAATGTGCGAAAACAGTACCATATTACGCATTATATGATAACATCATCATAGAATTGAAATTCTTATGTGCCGTTCAACACCTCACTATGTTCTCGGACACTCCATACGTCCCTGTTTATAAGCATATGGAATTAAGATAATTATCCTTCCTAAATTAAGATTTATGCAGCTGAAAATAATACAGTTTACCAATAATGTATTTAGTATTTCATTAATAATAGAAAAAATCAATTAAATTTTTTTCGTCAATGGAGCCGCCGCGTGCTGTTACAACTTTTTGTTACTAATTTTGGCATTCCAGCTATTCATTTTTTCATTGTATCTGAAAAAATATTCTTCTATCCAACTTGTATTATTTATGGTAACGCGAGATAAGGAAGCTCGACAAACGATTGCACGCAACGTGACATAGTACAGTCTTAATGTACAGCTTAAAATATTAATAACTTCAAGGAATTAAATAATTAAATAACTGAATTTAATACTACTAGATGTTACTGAGTGTTTTATAGCATTAGTTTATATTGTTTATTATTATTATTACTTATTTATTAAAAATCCTATATGTTCATACATTTTTGTTTATATTTTATACATGCAAATAATTTTTTAAGCGAAAATAATATAGTTCAAGAGGATTGATAATTGTTACCAAACGAATCAAAGGATATTTTCCAAAATTTTAATTTTAATTTTTTTATATATGTTATTATAGTCATCTAATAAAATCCACAGATCTCTCAATACATCGACAAAATTTTCAATAAAATTAATGAAAAGTAAATAACACATATAAATTTTTATACATTTAGAATTTATAATAATTTATGATTGTGTATATGTAGATGTAGATTGAACGGTATTTATTTATAATATTTGATTTATTAAATAAGTATTAAAATATAAACACTTTCTGCACTAATTTCACACACATCACAATCTCAGTTGTCTCTCACCTTTTATTTTATCTCATCTTCGACCACCTCGATCATAGTAAGAATTTTTAAAATAAATGCAGACTTGTGATAAACATCATTAGCACTATTTTTACCAATGTGGTCAAACGGCGGCTTCTAAAATTTCTGTTTGATATTATTTCCCAAGTTTTTCTCAATCGACTTCCAAACTTTTCCTGTGATTATTATAAAATTCATTAGGTAAAAATAGGTATTTCCAAAGTATCGGTAAAAATTGTGTGAAAACAGAGAAAGATCAAGTTTCGTTTCCCACGTGGAATCGCATAGTTTTCTTGACACGACAGTCAATGTGTTCAAAATGTCTCCACTATTCTAAAGGAAAATTGTATCAGTCGTGTATCTTCATTTTCAAGCTCAACCCCCATTTTTGAAATATTAGCCAATACATTCGCAAGAAGCTCTACGGTATCTTTGAAACACAATTTCTCATACTCCAGAACTTTTGAAGTAATCCTGTATATCTGATCGTGAGAAGCGTGTTCCAGCATGTGCCAGCCGTTTTCGACGAACGGCGGACGTTTACGAGACCCAGAGGTCCAAATATTTATGCTAACGTCGAGGTTCCTAGATCTATGATGTCAAATTTACTGTAAAACCTTGTAAACAGTTTTTTTCGGGAGCAGATCCACTGCAGCTGAACTGTCGATAGTTCTCTTTATATCTCTTCGCGTATCGTGTCCGAAATTACTGAAAACCTGTGTTAATACGTTCCAGGCACGTATTGAGTAATTTCCGTTGCAGATGGTGGAAATTCAGCGAATACAATTCGAGATTATAGTCTACATAGTATTCGGTTTCAGACTTTTACTTCAATAAGAAAACCGTAACATCTATATTACTAATTGTTTATGTTCTTTATTTAATTATTGCGATATAAGATTTACGACTTATTGGCACATACAATCTTCTCCAAAGTTTAATTTTATAACAGAAAATTTATAACAGAAAATTAAATTTTCTTTTCGTCGACATATTCGCCGCGTTTTTTAATCATTTCTTGGATTAGTTTTGCAATCCGTTTTACCTCTGTGTCTATTATGTCCGATTTTGTTTGATTCCAGGCATATTTTAAGACGTTCCACATATTTCGCTAACATCGTATGAAATGAATTTAATATACGTTTTTACTGAATAAAATTCATTAAATGGGTAAAGTAACTGCGTAAGTAACAAACACATGTAACTTAATGTGTATTTTTGATAATACAATGTTATAACTCTTAATACTGAACATAAAACATTACCTAACCTGAATGAAAAATTCCAATTATACTAAATCAGTAGGTCTCTTAATACTTTTGGATGGAGTGTACAGTCAAGTCTTTAAAACCATTTGGACAACTGTTATAAAAGAAGTCTATAGGCCATAAAAATTAACTGTTAGTTGTATTATAGAGAATGAATTTACCTCTTTATAGCTGAGATAGAGTCTCGAAAATTTCGCATATTAACGATAACGTGGAAAATAAGTAAAATACCCGAAACTACGTCAACAGTAAACACTATTTTTGTAAAATCCTTCCAATAAAACAAAATATAACTCACATAATTTGTATTGTTTCTATTTTAACAAAATTTATTGTAAATAATTCTTTAAAAAATGTCTTGAAATTGTATGAAAAATGACATTTAAAACCATGGGACTTTCGCGATTCGACAATCAACCAACTCGCATTAATATGCGGGCACCGATTAAAATGACTTGAATTTTTTTATCTAAATTACTGTGCAATGATTAAAATACTTTTTTTTTTAATTTTGCTATTATTGTTAGAATAACGAAAGAAATAAAAAATTACGCTTTCCCAACTTCTTTATTTGAAATTATAACGAAATTTTAAAAAATGTGTTTAACAGAGATTAAAGTTACAGGTTTGGAAAGATGTCAAAATCTCTAGATTTCTCAGTTTTTGGTCGAAAGCATGTATTAAATTTTCGTTATAAGCTCAACAGGGTTATGTTCTTCTAACATCGCCAAAAAGAATCAAATCATTTAGTGTACTTTTAAAACAGTTAAACCGTTTTGGAAGGTGTCTGAATACTTTTTTTACCCACTGTATTTTATATACTTTTGCTTATAGCAAGCTTATTATCCTTTATCCGGGCATGCCCGAGTAAATTTCTCGAAGGATAGCGCTATTCTAGTTAAGGATTAAAAACTGAAATAATATTTAATTATTTATCTAAACAATTTTTGAAGATTTTTTACTGTAATCCACAGGCGCTAATCTAGAAGATCCAAGAGATATTTCTGGATATTACGGAAGATAGTTTTTCGAAAAAATCATAGTCCTCATGTATTCTTTTATTGATTCCGTGTGCCGTTGTACCGCTTAATCAGATTTCGTGTGCCACTTCGGCAAAGCAATTCCGTCGTTGAATTGACCATAATTCAATAGTGACTATAAAGCCATTTATCAGAAAGAGAGCAAAAATTATTGAGCAAATTGCACGGGTTGAACGGACTGCTTGAATTCTCCCTTGTCTCACGGCAGTGCCTAAGAACAGCCTTCCTCCCGCCATAAGATCGCGATCTCGAACGTTTGCGCGATAAAGGTGAACCAACAATGGCCGTGTCGGCGACGCGGAATTAAAGTATTGTTAAACATGCTTCACACGGACAGGTAACGCGCGCGCTCGCAAGCGTACGCGATATTGCTCTTATCGGCCCGTGGCATTATGAGGTTCAATTCCACGGTGGACATTCTCTACACGAAGCTGTTTCGTGGTAATGTAATAGATTTGATTCCAACAGTTTTACCAATAACAAAAAGAAAGAAATAAAACATAACGTTTTACCAACTTTTTATATCTGAGTGTATAATGAAAATTTAACCAGTGCGTTTAGTAGATCGCGATAAATTAGATGCATGCTGAAAATTTCATCGAAATCGGTTTCTATTGTTATGAACTATAAACAATCGCAATTCTCTCGGCTTTGGACCAATAGAAATTATTATTAGAAGTCTGGAGATTCTAAATTAAGTGCCTGTACCTCACAACTAGGTTAACCGACTTTGATGAAATTTTCAGCATGCATAGAAGTTACCAAGATTTAGAAAACACATTGTTTAAATATTCATTACACACTCAGATATAAAAATGGAAATAACGTCATGTTTTATTTTCTTGTTGTTGTTGCAACAAATTGCAATTTTTGCAAACATTTTGTTACTCATTTTCTTGTAAATCAGTTAGTCCGACATTTCAAAAAAAAAATTCAGATCATTTGGTCCAATTTGAAAAAAGTAATTGATGTTTGAATATCAGCGTTACTCACTCTGTACGCCATTGTTTCTAGTAGAATCAAAGTTTCGCGGAAATTTTGATTACTACTTCTTACAAATATCAATGCTTGAAAAGTTGGTTTGCCACTTTAGTACAACGAATATTATTTAATCTTGTTATTTTTTCAAAATCAATATTTTTTGATATTTTTAGATAAATCGATTTTGTGCAGAGGACAAGGTGATACTGCCTGGTTTGTAGCTAATAGAGCACATGCAAAAGTTCTAGCCATTTCCGTAATCGTTAATGTATAGTGACTAGATTGCGGAACTTCGTGCAAAAAAGCTGTCGAAAAATGAAAGTTAAATGAAAATGTCTTTCCTCTTTTTATTATTACGATAACTTGAAAGTAATAATAATGACTTATGATGATCATAATTTCCCACTTTATTCCCAGTTTGTTTGTTATCGATAAGCCTAAATCAGTAACTTGGTTGTGAATTAATGACGATACCGTTACAAAACAATACTAACAGAAGAAGAAGCTACTGAAGAATTTTAACACTAAACACAACATCGTTGGTCAAGTGACCATTTACCAATTTTCTATTTTAGGATTATTGAAATGACGGAAATGCTTTTATGGAAAATGATTAACTAAATTTGTAAGATGAGACGTCCTGATCAGATTTAGTGTTCGATACGTTTAATATTAATCGTTTCATACGTGGTGACAACACATATAATGGCATATAATTATAAACTCGGAATGACTTTTACATTGTTACAGATATTTAAACGAATATTTAACAAAATATCATATTTGTATATTTCTGTTTTGTATTACTTGTACAATATATAGGTATGCAAATAGGATACTTTGTTCAGTTCTTTTTTAAATATCATTACGCAGTATTGAATTTTACTATATTGAACTTTATTGAATTAAATTGTATTGTACCCCATAACACGTGTATTCACGTATTCTTCAGCAAAATATAACTTTCGAAATGTTGCTGAAACAGGAGAATAGCTGAATGATCTCATTGCATCAAAACTAGTATTATGTCTCCAATCTTTTGAGAGAAAGCTAACTGATAATCATTCATAATGAGAAGAAATATTTCGAAAGTTAATTTTTAATACGTGTATTATATATGAATAAAGGGAAATTCGAAAAAGACTTAAACCTTTGCATACAAATAAAATCAACGCATGATGTTAAGTTGAGATGGTCTTCATTTTGTTACGACATCAATCGCAGAGTCTAGCTTGTGTTGATTGTTTTCTATTATTTCTATTTATATATTATATATATTATATATACTATAGATTAATTGTCACATGCACTGCTAGATTATTCGCGACAAAAACGATAATATTAAAGTATCGTGTTAATTACGTTAGTTTGTCTAATGAAATTCAACAGATTTTGAACTTGGTTCTTATCGATGCCATCTTCGATGCATTGTTTTGGATTATATTTGTTGCATATTGTTTAGATTATATTTGTATTCATCATATTTGAGCAAAACTGTAAAATAAAAATTAAAAAAACTTTAATGTGAATTTTTTCGCTTGTACCATTTGTACCCAGTTTTGAATAATTTAAACGTTCTTGGAATATGTTCTCGAATATTTGTTTGCATCATCTGATCAGAGTTGAACATAAAGATTACAGTGAAACAATTTTGCGATCCATAAACTATAGTCTAGTAAACCTACTTTCGTGTCTCGTAAACAACAGAATCAAATATGAAATACTACTTTATTTTTCGAACACGATTCTATCAATTTACATTGGATATTGACATCAAATACAGTAGAAAACGAGCATGGAGTAACTTTATTTCTTAAATTCATTGAAATACTGCAGTTATAATATATATATACGTTACGTTAAGAAAAAATAAATGACAGGCTGGCAGTTTTTCCATAAATACCCTCTTCCTAGCTTATCCACTGCCACAGCTTGTAAGAGGCGGAATGTAAACACAAAAGTGCCTTCTTGGACTATACTACACATGCACGCAATCAAATATGGTCAGAAATACTGGTAGACAAACTAATTAAACGAAGTTAATTCAAGAAGCATTTAAAAAGCGCGAGGCATATATAGACGAATAGAAAATTTAATTTTCTTTTATAAGATTGACGCTATTTTTACTATAATGTAAAGAAAATATATAGATATATGTACTTGTTACAGTTTAGTACAATTAACTTTGAAATTAATTAAAGAAATTATAACAATTTCCTGTAGGTTTCTCAACTTGATTTAATTTTCTGTGAGTGTCCTAATACTTTCGGAGGGGGGGTGTACATGCTATGAAATTATAAATTCTAATGACTACAACATAAAGATGTATAATTGTACCTTTAAATGACAAATAAGTTTTGTAGAGTAAAAAATGTGTAACTAATCACAAGACTCAAACCCTTTGCGATCGTACTGTTTATACATAGGTGTAATGCTGGTCGGAATTAATTTTCGTTCAATGGACAGTAATACACAATATGTAGGAGAAACAAAATTTATTAATTCTTTTTTAAAGTCTATATATATGTAACACAATAATATGTTTTAATTTTATGTAAAAGCAAAGGGTTAACATTACTGGTAACGTTCATCGGAATGAGTTAAAACCTAGTATAAAAATTATGTGCTTCTACACGTAAGGTTAATTCGAACACCCAGGAATTCGATATGGACACTCAAATTACGTTTGAAATTGCAAATTATCGAAATCCAGAAATTCCAATCTATTTTCTAGCAGTCTGATTTTTCGCGATCAGCATGACATCAGCATTAGGTGTAAAAAACGGTGGCGCTCAAACTGGATCAAGTTACATACTGCTAAATATTCAGTCAGCAAACGATTCACGAAACGGTCGGTTTATACTGCAACTAATCCGATCGGGAAAACACCCTTTACGATATAAGCAGAAAATAAAAAACTAGTAATCTGTTTTCAAGAAACGATAATGTGATTATAATAGTATTTTATTTACGATTTCGAGTTGAGGCTAGTATACATATCACTTTATTTACACGTACCGAGAAAAGTTAAGAAACTTTACATATCGTTAATATTTAAGTAAAATTTGGTAGTTTAATAGATATACGTCTCTTTAAAATAAAAATACATATTATAGTAAAGCAAATAACACATTGCTTGTATTGTAGTATTGGTTTATTTAGTGCACACGACAAATACAAAAAATAATAAAAGTCAAAAGAATATAAAGAATTACTTTTAAAAAGGAATAAAACAAAAAGTTGAGAAATTATTATACAATAAAATTAATGTTTTCGTCGATGAAATACAACTTTTGATTCTACTTTGAGGAGGATGTCCAACATTTGTGTGATGTGTTTCTTAATGTGTATACGTTCGCAGTTTCTTTTCTTATGCCTTCTGATACAACGTAGTAATTGCACAATTTTTTAAAAATATGTAAGTAAAATGTGCGATTCTAATTCAAAATTATGAGCTACTGTTCCTTTCGTTAATTTCAAATAACTGAATGATAGTAAGTTCGTAAGTTTTGTTAGAATGATTTGTAAGTTTTATCACTTGTTTAATAGTAACAGTTTTCTTTAAGAAGTGCCTTTGTGAATTATACGTATGGATCGTACGAATTTTAAAAAATGGTTCGATTAGTTTAAAAGTGAATGCGTCTGTAGTAATAATAATAATATATGATGTTCTTACAAAAACGATCATAAAATCTCTTTTAATATTTTAATTTAACACTATTTTTATCGAAGCTGCAAGAAAATCTTTCTAAAATTTTAACTTCAAATTATCTTCTGAGTTTAATTTCTTTTTGCCAATTGTCTCTTCAATTTTTCTTGAAATGATCATACAATTAATTTGGTAAAACTAGTGTATATACAAAATATCAGTGCAGATATAAATAAAAACAAAGTATTGAAATTATGGAATAAATGTACAAGAGATCATGTTGAGAAATAAATAAATCGTGAAATTATTCCAATCAATAATATTAAAATAACTATCGCTTCTTATCTAACCCTTCTAATAATTCTTTAATTAAGATACAATGAGTTGCAGATGACAGATGCAGATAACATATGCAGATGACAAAATTCTTTACATATTTTCATTTTTATATCATACTATTCAAAATTTTTACATATACATATGTTTTATATTTTAACCCTTTCACAACTAAGGGAAACATTTTTCCCCATTTTAAAGTTGGTGATTGTCATATTTAATTATAACCTTATTAAAAGTTACCGGTAGTTGAATTTCACAGAATTGCTCTTTCCTTAACATGTACGCAACGAAAATGATATCGACGGCGACTTTTTCGTTAATGTAGTGCTTAAGACATGAATTTGAATTTTCTCGGATGTTATAAACCACTTGACATTAATACCAATAATTTCGAAAAGGAAAGTAGAGAGACTAATCTTTCGAAACGCTTTTAGAGTAGTTCGTACCAACACTATTTTCACTAAAATAGTAATGAGACACCTTTCCAAATTTTAATTTAACATGACTTTTATCGATGGGATCATTATGGAATTGTAATTTAAAGTTATTTTATAATTTTAATCATCTTTTTCAATAATATTATCATTTCTTCAATTGACTTTTTCACTTTTCCAATATTGATTATAAAATTAACTTGATAAAAAGATACAAAGACAAGCATATAAATAGTGAAATATACAACAATTTTTTTTTAACTATTCTCTAATAAACTGACATTTCAACAAAATTCAAGTAGTCTGGTACAATTTTTAAAAAGTTGTTACATACGTATATGTATGTATCTTAGGCTCCATTTGGTGTAATACTTTCTGATGTAGAATTCAAAGCTTTATCCGAATTCGGGAAGAAATATTAACTATTCCATTTTAAAAAATTGAAGGTGACAAAAAATTTACCCTAGAAGGCACTCAACTCCTATCTGAAACATTTTTTCGTACAACAAATATTTTATGAGTAATTTAAGGTCGTGATGTTACGAGACACACCCTCTATATGCATTTTTCCCTTTTTATATGCTCGTTACTGTAAGTATAAAGAAAAGGTCGGTAAAAATAGTGTTAAAGTAACGGCTTCTGAGCAATAAGTAATTTTTTAAGCTCACCCGAATACAGCATTGCGAAATTTGCGTGACATTAAAAATCCTTGGTATTCGTTTAAGGTGTGGTTGAAAAAAAGAACGATATGGTTCCACGGACGATTAATTGTGACACTTCGTGCCAGACGTCGTACTTCGTCGCTTTATGCAACCCGTTTCTGGGTAGAGATTGCTTGGACCGGTCCAATTCGGTCTGGGCTCGGTATCGACGACGGTGTGCCGAAATTACCAAACTTTCTCGGTGGAGTTCACCAGCATTAACCCATTTATGCTTGTGACTACAAGCACGGAATGGAACTGTTATCGATAATTAAATGTATTAAAACGCACGCTGCGACGTCGGCGTTCTTTATAATTTAGCACCATGCTGCCATCATTATGCATGGATCATTTCATTTTTAATCATTACATGCGAAATATCGATCATAATTATCCATCATTTACTATATAATGAACTCTCTAAATGTTATTTTCGATGATCTATTTCACTGTAATGTGTCCGGTAGAAAGTAGGATACAATAAATTTATACGTTTTCATAATTTATTTATTTCAGTAGTTACGAAGAAGTTATTAGGAAATGCTCATTAATTAATTAGTTGATCTTACAAAATATCTGAAAAAAAATGTTTTCTGAGATATGTAATAAAATACAGCTTCCTTAGGAAAAGTTATTTATTTTTTTGCTCCCTTAAACAATTTTAATAAGTTGGAGTCAATACATCGACATTTTTAGTTTCCTTTAATCTGTTCCGTATTTTATATTTCTCGTATCCATTTTTGTCATAAATGTATAAAATCCGCAGTCTAGTTATGGCTTTACTGTTTTATGTTTTTATTCCAAAAGGTCACTAGTATTAGGGTCGACTCGTCTGCAGTCTGTGGATAAAAAATAATTCAAACAAATCATCTCTTGTCTGGACAATATCGTATGACATTTTTAAATGCAGATGTAAGATGTAAGAACAAAAAACACGTTCATCCAAGGGTGTACTTGAAACATAAGTTACATAAAACATGCTACGTGAAAAAATCAAGTCTAAAAAATACTTAACAACTGTTTGTTGTTAAGTTAAAAACTTGTTTGTCGCAGTGACTCATAGTGGGTATATACGAATAATCGATTCAACCTAGCTACATCGAAAGTTGTTTATGACTCGACCTAATATAATGTAATAATATAAAGAAATATAATATAATATAAAGAAATGTTAGAATTGTCTTGAGAAATCTATGTACTCTGTAGTAAAACAGCTCGCTTACCAATATGATTCAAGGAATTAAATAACGATTTTTGGAGCACTGTTTTAACAAACATGTAGCTTAAATGTTCACACACTCGTCAGATCACCCTAGGAAAAGTGGTTGAACGTAGAAAATAATTTTGAATTAAAGCAGAAAAAGGTGTGATTTTATCACTTTCGGCCTCTTTGATGAAAGTACTGTGCAATTGAAGTTTTAAAAGGTGCCCTTAGATCCCTATAGTCCAAATGGTGTTAAACTGAAAATTCAAAAGCTGACTTTGGACCTTTTTGGTAAAAATTCTGTTCTATTAAATTTTCAAAAGATCTTATTTGATCATTTTGATAAAAACGATGTTCTATTAAAATTTCAAAACGTGTCACGAAATAAAATTTTAAAAGGTGTCTTTTGACGCCTTTGGTAAAAACAATGTTAATCATCGTTTT
The DNA here is from genome assembly GCA_028455555.1 of Augochlorella aurata. Classification (NCBI taxonomy): domain Eukaryota; kingdom Metazoa; phylum Arthropoda; class Insecta; order Hymenoptera; family Halictidae; genus Augochlorella; species Augochlorella aurata. The sequence continues at coordinate 1,842,160 of CM052158.1, read as the reverse complement.
TCTTTTTATACGTATGAAATCATTGAATTGTGAAAAAGAACAGTATACTGCTATGTATTGTACATTACTAGCCGGTACACGTGTGTCTGGTGTAACAAGATCCTGCAAACCAAGACCTGCTTGGAGCATGTATCAGGAACAATATTGTCTCGTAAAGAAAAGAGTCGACTAACTGATCCGGCGTGCGAAGTGGTCCATGATCGCTTGCCCGTTGGGCAAGATACGGTGTGTGAGAAAGATAAAGAAAGAAGGAAAGAGGAAAGGGCAGAACGAGGGTGAAACCGTTCGCAGAGACCACGGCGTAGACGAAGAGGAGGCAGTCTATGGAATCTGCATAATGTGCAGTAATATTAAGCGACCTCGGCCCGACTAGATGACGCTGGTCAAGCGGATTCGTGGGCAAACTGTCGGCATATACAGGGTGTCTCGCTTAACGTTTGACTACTGCACAAATTTTTAGACACGTACATTGGCTCATCCGAGAGCTTCTACAGTTTCTCACGTCTCTGTGGGGACATCTTGACAATAGTTTTGCAAATAATCAAAAATGCTTTTACAAAATAGAAGTTTCGAATTTTCTTGTGAGATGGCAAAAGATCGTTGGACAAAATGGCATTTACATAGTTCGATAAAGTTCGGTATCGTTTAAATATCGTATCCTTGAACCTGTTCCCATGAAAACTGCCCAAAAGGTAAGATCAAATTATTTTGCTTAAACTTGTCATTATACTTTATATATCGCAATATACGATTTTGCTACTGACTTATACATTTAATCGCTCTCCGTAGGCTTTCAATTTTTTAATTAACTCGAAACGTATCGAAGAAAATCGTTGTTTCATAAGTGCTTCGTTTGCTATCAATATTAATAACATGTCCAAATATTTCGAATTTTAAAAAATACGTATCAATGTATTTTGTTTGAAGTAAAAAGGTTTACTACCTTGCAGTAAACATACAAAATATTCTTAAAGTCGAAAATATAATTTCTTAAATTAAAATTCAGAACGTAAAATAATAGGAGCATACAAAAGTTTTTACCTTCCTCCTTCAATTTTCCAACAATATATTACAAATTAATTTTCGAAGTATTTTCCCTTATTTTGAATAATCTCCTGCCATCTTTTTCTGAATTTTGAATTCCTTCTGTACAAAATTATGTTGCTTTTGAAGCAATAAAGTCATCGCGAAAACTAACACTTTAGCATGCATCCGACAATAGGCATTCGACAATGTTATTAATATTAAGTTCAATTATTAATACGCATCGGTAACCTTGATTACCAAATTTTCTTTGACGCTGTACAGTGGCCGCTCCATAATTATCCGTTTTCGGGACTCTAATGACTCGACGGACGTTTCCAGGAAGCAAAGAGGCTATTGCACGCATGCTGTCTTGATCGACCGTTTGTTTGCTTCCTCGCTACAGGCCTATGTGTATAGGGTGGGATACTAAATTTGATCGATTCCTATCATCTCTACTACTATAGGAGATATGAAAAATTATAAAACTGGATCACCATGTACAAGTACAAATATTTTACTTTGAATTCTATGAAGTTATGTGTTTAATGAGTTCCAATTAAAAATTTTCAGCGCCTTCGCATAACTTAAACTTTTAGTGAGACTGAAAATTAAAAATCAACGTATCTTCGGGAAGTTATAGTTTAACCCTCCGATCACTGAAGTACGGTCTCCCCTGCTGAAGTCATTTCTAATTCACACTAATATTCTACTAATACATATTTGAGATCCTCGTCACTCTTGATCGCCGTGACTCTGGCACCGTAGACTGAGGGATAAACGATATTATTATTATTGTAGAACGACGTTTTATAAATAAAACTTTTGAAGATATTCATAGATAAATGTTAAATAAACATTTGAACAAATACTATTTCTTTTTTGAAATTATTTACAAATTATTTTAAAAAAATGTTTCAAGGGGGACATAATCCAGTGACGTTATTTTATTCGTTTATACGCTTATAGTTTATACGTTTATACGCCTAAACCACGCCGTTTAGGCGTAGGTATACTCCAGCCTAATCGATCGAGGTATAATAAATTGAAAAATAATATAATGAATAGTAATAATCGTATAAAAGACGAACTAACACTATTTTTACCGATCATTTATATATATATCTACTTTTAATAAATTAACTCCATAATCATTGCACGAATTACATTCACGTTCGAAATATTTTGTAAAATTTAGTAAAGGCAAACCAAATTTTAAGAATTTAAAATTCAAATTAAGAAAATTTTTTTTTATTTTTTTATAGTAGAACTGATCCGCGATTTTATATCGAAAAATTAAAAGTAAGAGAGTTAGGGAAAAGTTATTAAATCTAGAAAATAATTTTAAATTACAATTTTAGCAAGTATATTTTGATTTCTTTAGTAAGTAATGTTAGATTATAAAGATGTTTTTTTTACTCTTTTTATAGAACTAGTGTAAAATTAAACTATTAAAGGGCACCTTATGATTAAAATAGTGTTAAACATACAAATCTTTCCCAAAACAATTTATATTGCAAATAAAAGGATGTTCTAATCATTCTAGCAATATTACACCTATTGTTTCCGTATCCTAAATCATACTGTAAAGGTACAACATAATACAACGAAACTGCCATATATACAATAGTATAAGGTAGACTGTAAACATACGACGTATTCAATCACATGTTCGATCCTGCACTTTTTAAATCGCAGAAAACTTCAAAAAGTGGAATGCGAGTCCAACCGAATCGAGTCTTATGAATCCTTTATCGGAGACTCTCGATCGGATTGCGTACGTACTATACAGTCGATCTAAAATCCAAATACTTATGAACGATATTACCCGTACGTTGTACCCCTTGAAACTTTCTTCCTCCCTTCTTCTCTAGATTCCTTCTGGCAGTTTCCAGTTTCTCTACCTCTCTGTCTCGCTGTTTCATATACTTGTTTTTTTATTGCATCAATCGCCGGCTGCATCTTCTGGCGCGTCGTCGTTCGATTCGAAGCCGACGAGTCACCGTCGAATATAAGAGGCCGCAAGGATCGGCGGGCTTATGAAGCAGTCCTTAAAAAATCGAACGATTACGAAGCTTGCATAAGCGATTGAATTTAATGCGCGCGCGCGAATCGGACACACGGGCCGACGCGATTACGTAAGCAGCTTCGAAAATTGCTTTTTTCCTGTTCCCCCGTTCCTAACAGTACTCTTCCTTTTCGTCGTTTTGCGATATGCGTTCAGACGGTCCGCGTCGAATCGTCCTTTTGCGCTCTCGCCACGACGATCATCCTCGTTACATGTTTCCCTTTCCCCCCTCAGCCGCGCTATCAGCGCACTGCGCCGGCGACCTTTTCCATTCGAGCGCGGACCGGTATTTCGCTCGTTTTCGTCTTATTTTTCTCTCACCTTTGCTCCGTGCAAATTTCGTTTGCTGCGAGCTGTTTCCAGCTTTCGTCTCCTGGTCGCGAAGCTCGGACTTTGGCGGAGCTTGAATCCTTGTACGAGCACTGTGTTTGTTCCTTTTTTATTAATCAGTTTTAACCTCTATAAGGAGGTTATTCTGCAAATTCAGATGCATACAGTCGCTACAATCTTTATACATATGTATTGTGAGGTACTGACATAATTCTACTTATTACTAAGTTTCATACTACTTTACATTATATTTGTAGCTGGCATTCTGTCAGGAATGAATAGAAAATCCAACAAACCATTGTAGTGGGATTTTGTGAATATCACATTTCATTTTAACGAGCACTGTCTACTTTGAGCTTTTTCAAAAGGCAACACGGGCATTGCGATTTTTGTAAATTAAATACGAGAAATTATTTTTATTACTTAGATAACTACTTGGTTGTAATAGAAATGTTTGAGAAATCTTATGCTGCTGCGGCACAATTATCACTCGGAATGTTCCTGATATTGCGGTGTGGATTACATCTCCGATTACTTCGCATCAGCCTAACGTTTTAGAATAACCCAATGGAACCTTAACCAAACTCTACAATTTAAATTCAATGTTCAGGGAAATTTAAAAGATCCTTCTTTATCTAGAAATAATCAAATTGCAATCACTTTTATTCGAACATGTTACTCAAGAGTTAAACGTAGTTTTCTCGTAACAAAGAAAAACTCTCCACCATGCTGAATTTGACTATGTGAAATAGCAAACAATGAAGACAGTAAAAAAATTAAGAATGTTTTTATGTTCTTTATAGTTTATTAAACTATTCAAAGGAGAAATACTATTCTACTAAAAATGATTATTTTACTTGGAACGAATACGTTTCTGTATTAAGAGTGACTTGAAGACGAATTTGCTTACCCCTTAACTGGTTTACTGGGGTAACGAATGACCCCAACATTATATTCCTATTTTATTTTATAATAAAAGTGTAATTTTCCATGTTTCTATGTTCAGTACTGAATAAATTACAATGGGTCGTTTGTCTAGTATTACATTGACACATCTCTTTGCATTTTCTATTTGGGTTCTATAACGATCCCAGTATACTGGATATTTTTCGGTGATATTTACAGGGTGAACCATTCATTCATTGGTTTAGAGGATATTCTAATTTCAGTATCCTTCAGACACCAATTAAATCTTTGCATTCGTGCTGAATGTCACATTTTTTAACACAAACTTTGGATAGGTGAGTGCTAACACTAAATATCATCTAAACAAATAAGTTTTCACAATAAATGCCTTGATATTTTTATGAAGAAAATGACGAGTTGAATCGACTAGTATAATAAAAAATGTATAATTCCATTTAAAAAAATAAAATTGACCTTCATATGTCCTCGACAAACATTTTTTAGTATCATCAACGGTATCGAAGATATCTAACTGGATCGATTTAAATGGGCCACCCTGTATAATCTATTTTATAAAACACGTTATAAATAAATAATTCACAGTTTTGTTTCGAGTAAAATTACTAAAACGTCAGGAAAGTAATATCGTTAATTATTTTTAATGGTTGAAGTTTAAAAATACTTTAGCATTGCCAATAAAGAATTTGAAATTCGTTCATTGACAATGGTATGCGCGGTACGTTTACGATCCAAGGAATCGATAGAACCCGAAACGAGCCGACATCGGTAGATGTCGAATCAAACGAGTCCCTACTCAAAAAAAAACAAGAAAGGAGAGGCGAAGGAACGCGAAGGAACGCGAAGGTACGCGAAACGGGCCACAATATTTTATGCAAGCCCGTCAATCAATTTTTTTTGTTCTGGTCAGAACGCTTCTTTCGGACGATGGCCGAGGCACTGAAGAAAGTGGCCTGAAAAAAAGGTAGTAAAAGGCATCGGCTGTTCATGAAACGGGACGGGAAGAAACGGTGGACGAGGAAAGGAGTTAAAGTATAATCCACGTTTCCCCGACACGCAGTGAGTTTGCATAACGAAAGGACAATCCGTGTCCTCTTGATGCTTATCCACTTATGAAGCTCCGTATCGTGCACACTTCTTGTGGCCGGACTTTTAGCAGATTTCCTTTTTCAGCCGCTTCTTCAGCGGCGGAACTCGTAACCCAACACCCGAGTTTTGTGTTCGAGACAACGTAGGCACCGGTCGTCTTCATATTATACAACACAAATTAACGGTTCGTAATATTTCTCAGGATCAGCTGAATATCTGTTTTCATTCTTTCAGTTGGCATATATTCACTGATTTTATATACAGTCGGTAACGAAAATATTGGGATACCTTTAAAATGTAGTAACTTTTTTAGAACTACACGATTTGAACTTTTTTTAGGTAATAGAGCGTCCAGTCCACTAGGCCATAACTAGAATGCGTTTTTTAAATTTTGCTATTGCTTGGATCGATAAAAAAGTAAATAACTTGTGTTTTGTAATTTCTCTTATCTGAATCTATAATGAAAATTTAAAAAATGCGTTTTGTAGATCCTGGTAACTTACACGCGTACGGAAAATTTCATCGAAATCGGTTGCTATTGCTATGAGTTAAATACTTTTGACATTTTCGACCAATAAATGTGAGAAATTTGCAGTTTTTAAAATCATTTAATGCTTATAACTTAACTTTGCATGAACCGATTTGAATAAAATTTTTAGCGCGTGTATAAATTATCAGGATGTGCAAAACGCATTTTTTAAATTTTCATTACAGGCTCAGATGAAAGAGTAAAAATGAGTTTTTCATTTTCTTTTATCAGTATAGTCGATTGGTCCCTCTATCACATAAAAAAGCAAGTCATTTACTCGAGTTTTAAAAAAGTTATTCCGTTTTAAAAGGTGTTGCAACATTTTCATTACCGACTGTATGTTTTGCGCAGTTAATATGTATACAGTCAGCCTAACAAGTATCCGTACACTGTATTTCCGAATTCTGTTAAATTGTTAACATTTGAACCGTTAGAATTTCGAAAAAGTATGTCGTACAACAATAAATCCGGACTCGTTTTAAAGTTTGATGCTTCTATTTACGCTACGCATCATCCAGTTTCCCATAATATACTTTGCATAATGTAACAGGTGGGCAACTGGAGATATGCTCTTTCTGGAAAATGTTATGGATTGAGAGATCTATAAATACGCTGGAAAAGTTGTTTCACAAATGATCATAGCTTAAAATGTGTCTCAGAATTATTGGCACACATTTTAAAATATAGTAACGTTTTTAAAAGTTGACTAGATCACTTGAATTTTTTTTAGACAATAGAAATACTAGCCTAATCGACAATGACTAAAATATTCTTTTATAATTTTGCTATTACTTTGAATAACAGCTGAAATAAAAAACTCGTGTTGTTTTGCTTTTTGATCTGAGTCTACAACGAAAATTTAAAAAATGTGTTTCGTAGATCTCGATAATTTGTATGCTTGCTGAAAGTTTCATCGAAATCAGTCAATGCAGAGTCCAGTTGCAGATTTCTTAGGAATTTTCATCGAGAGTTTAAAAAACCATGACAACATTGCGATTTTCGCGGTCTTTATTTATTTATGATGGATTTCTTAAACTTTCATTATAGGCTCAACTAAAAGAGTTAAAGAAACGCGAGTCTTCAATTTTTTGTCGTAATGACAACGAAGAATTAAAATGTCAAGTAATAGCAAAATTAAAAAAAAATATTTTAATCATTGCTCAGTAAATTAATCCCTCTAATACCTCAAAAAATACAAGTCATTTCGTGAATTTTTAAAAACAGTATTCTACTTTAAGAGGTGTGTCAATAATTCTGGGACTCACTGAACATAGATTTCAAGATTGAAACCTCCTCTTTACAACGGCCCTTTAAACTTTAATGTAGGATTTTTTTAGTTACTTTATTGAGCTTCGAAGGAAAGATGTACTGTCCACTTTATAGCGAGTTGGTCTAAATTTTATAAGGATGACGCATAACAGATAAAGACTAACGAATAAAATTTTATTTAACAGTGTCGAATAAATATGCAATCGAATACAAATTTATACGAATAAGATTTTATTCGAATAAGGATTTATTCGTACAGAAATTCATACAGCAAATGATTATCAGTAGAAATGACATCATTTAAAAAAATTCCAAACTCATTTGTGTTATCTTGAACTTATTAAAATCGTTGAGAAAGGAAATACATGGACAAATATATGTCGACACCTTTTAACACTCGGACGACTGTGTTGGAGTCAGTTTGGACCCAGAGGACAAATATTATTGAACATCTTGTTTCTGACAATTCATTGAAATTTTCACACGTTTCATTAAGATCTACAAAAAATTTTACAAGGAGTATCTTAAAGAATATGTTGAAAGAAATTGATAAATAAGATTATAAATGATTTTAAGTGTATTCAGTTATATTTCTGCCTGAAGGGACCGTCGATAGAGTGTTGAAACGGAATAACTTTTCTAAGCTTAGATCAAAGGAGTTGAGCCTGTTTGAGATGTTAGAAAGTCTAGTATGCTGGGCAAAGCATGACACATTTTTTTACAAACATTGACTTTTCTATTGTTATTTTAACAAATATTATTTTGCACACTGTCTAGCAAACTAGTCTTTCTGACGTCTTAATGAAAGACAATTCTTTTGGTCCAATGTTAAAATAGTTATTCCGTTTTAAAAGGTCCCCACATGTATTTGTCCACGTTTGTACTTGTATGCATACGTATGTAGTTCCTCCATCTTACAATTAATACGGACAATTTTTCTTTAACACATTTTTGTACACAAATTTATACAAATTTATTTATACAAATATTAAGCTATTTATATTGAAATACGTCGAATAAAATAAAATAGTGATTTGGTTTACGATAAATTGACATCTTTTTAAGTTCTTTTAACTACATATAAGCTGACACTTAATTCCCATTTTTAACAAATTGACCTGTAAAACTTCATAGCGAATGGTATGTACGTTTGATATTTAAATAATAATATTTAAATTTCAGTTTGAAATTTGTAAAAAGGCAAGAGCAAATGAAACATTACAAAATTAAGTATGACGAATTTGACACAAAAATATGAGTTAACAGCACGTTGTAAAAATGAATTGAAGTAAGGTTAAGATATTCGTATTGATTAATTTAGTTGCATTATTATCCACTGCTCTTGTCAGTAAAATACAAGCATAAATTATGAAATGAAGATAATTACAATCTACTTTAAAATTCTGATAATATATTTAATATAGTCTTACATACATTACAACATTTAACAGCGTATTTCTAAATGACAGGACGTCGCACTCTGAAATTAATTTTAGCATAAATTAGCTATTAATTTGTATTAACAGAGTTTCAAATACGCGAAGCGAAAATGTTAGGGGAAGTATGCTTACAATTTAAGATAACGATATGTATACGTATGAGTTCAATTATCGCGTCGACCTACCGAGAACTGTATTATCGAACGCGGAGGAACAACAATTTAAAATTATTTTTCAGTTGCTCCTGTGTTTGATGTTATTAACATAAAGTGAATAGCGATTGAGAATTGGAAGGTAAATTTCGTTGTTAGAGTTGAGAAAGTCTTCCTCAGTTTCAACAACTAAGTCGTCACAACAATTAACGAGCTTAAAAATCATATCACAATTCTAAATCAAACCATATAATCATTCCACGAGTATTTTGAGGAAGTAATAAATATAACAGTAGACGTGTAATTATATTATTTGTATTTAAAAAATGCAGTAAGTTATTTGAAGTGGAAATATTGTAGATCAGAGAAACTGTTTTAGATTTTCAGTTAAAATAGCTTCGAATGGAAAGGGTTAATATTAAAACCTCGAGTTACACAGTAAAAACACAATTTTCTACGATCTTTGGCATGTGCATACTTTTATGATATTAATTTTAAATCATTATAGGAAAAGTTGAAATGTCAGTCTAGGAGAGGTGATTAAACTTAGAAAAGAATTTTGAATTAGGAAAAGATGTCTGCAGACCCCTTGGATAAGAATAGTGTTGAACGAAAATTTGAAGAAGTACCTATCGAGCTCGGTAAATAATGTTAAATTAACATTTTAAAAAGCGCCCGTTAAACGCTTTTGGTACAGACTAAATTAAAAGTGATAATATCTTTTTACCTCTTTCAGACGAAATATTATTATATTAAAATTCGAAAAAATGACTTTTGAACCTTTTGGCAAAAACAGTGCCAATAAAAAATGATTAATCGAAGATGAAATTAAAAAGAAAACAGTTTCACGATGGTTTAACAAAACAATGCGTAACGATAATGTTCTCGAAGAGTACGCATAAAATTGAGAAAATCGAAAAAATCATACACGGTTAAAATGACTTTAGCATGAACGATTGTGGTGTGTATCAGAACTTCAAGAGACGATTAAATCTCGTGAATAGGTTAATTTACGGTTATCACGGTATGAGAAAGACTTATCGCTAGAGCAACCCAAACTCGACGTATCACTATAATCGAACCGCCTGACACGTCGATTGCTATATTCTGCCGGCAGAGACGCGGACCCCCACAAAAGAAAGCACGTTGCGTGTTACACACGCAAATTGCCTCGTACGTATAGCGGTTCGTTCGTGTTGGTGATTGATCGATCGGTAATCGCGCGGTAAATACGAGCTTCGAGCGTCGATCTCACCATCGATATCCTCGAACGTTATTACTTAACGCCACGCTCAAATTCGCGCACTGCGGCGATCTTTTTTGCTTTTTCAGGCTTTCGATCGAGATGAGGAAGTAATTATGCGCAGACTTCATTTGTTTGCTCCTTTTCACCGAGCTTTATTTTCTTTTTAAAACACGATGGCGAAATCTGAGTCATCCAGTATGCAAAAGCTCCGTAATCGGAAGATTGGTAAAAGACTGCGGAATCTTCCGATGCTACGTATCAATAATATGCAAAGCTATTTCACAAATGACTTTTTAAAGCTATAATCCATGTTTGCGCGACATAAATCAAAACTTTCTCCGAGATAACATTTTGGAAGTAGAATATTTTTTCTGTAATTTTGTTGCTAAAAATTCCGATGAGCCAGTATTTGTCTCAAATAGTTATCAAAACGAAAATTAAATAAGTAGGTAACTCAGACTAGGTTAATTAAGTAAGTCAAAGTCAATGTAATGAAAGTCTTTCGTAAATAAGGTGTTGGTTGGTTACAATCTTCGAAACAAATACTACTGGAATCGTTAAACGTTTTGTTTGAAATTATTAAGACCTAGGTTCGAAATAAACAGTAGCATCTGTTGTGAAAAAGGTTCTGTTCGAACTTGTACTTTCATTCAGCGAAATATCTGTTCCTGGCGAACTGTTACGAAAGTTCTTTGGAACTTTTTCAATAAATGTTCTCGTGGAACAGATATACTAGAATATGTATATTATGAGTTACATAGGAACATATTCTTTTAGAACGTTTATTTAAAACGTCCCTATAAAATAAATAAACCGCTGAATTATTATACGCCGAAATTATTCAACAATATTGTCATGTTTAGTGCATAAACGGAACAAGTATTTAATATCGTTCTAATATTATTAATTCAATAATATTTAACTCTTGTAATAATATTTAACACATTTTTTTATATCAATTAACAGTACCTGCTTCTTGTATGGGGAATCCCCAAGTTTTAAATTTCATTAATTCTAGTCAAACTAAAACTTTTAGTCTCAATAATTCTTTTATATCTTTACACATTGGAATTTGTAATGTAAGAATTTTGTCAAATAGTACGTATGTAATATATTCCAATGTTGCTTATGAAAAGGTCTCGGAACTTTCTCGACTCTGATTACAACATTATGGAGATTAAATATGGACTACAGTTACTATACTAATCCTTTGCATTCGAAGACATTTTAATTGTAAATCTAAAATAATTCTTCTGAATTACAGTATTTACTTTTCATGTGACAAAGTGAATCTTTTGCAACTTTGAAAATCTAAATTTTGATAATATAAAAATTATTTTGGATCGTGACAGAACATGGTCACCACTCGAGTGCAAATGGTTAATAGTGACGACAGCTGACATAAAGATATATTAAAATTCGACATGGTAATATGCAGCATCCGAGAAACGGATAACAGTTATATACGGCTTCGCAAATCCGTATTCAAGATTCGATAAATCCTATAAAGTGATCTCCAAGCTTACAATGTCCCAGTATAACGATCAAGGTGATAAAGGGCCTAATAGAGAGTTCTTCAAATGCAAAGGGTACGCGACTTAAAGGGATATACTAGTCTAGAACATTCAAAAAATCGATTTTTGACAATTTCATTTTGTTAAAGAATATAGTCTTAGAAATACATGTGCAAAAGCATCGGATCGCAGAAGTGGAAACTCAAAGCCTTTTTTTAAATAAGAAGACGGTTCCTTCTATGGACATGGGCAGACAGATTAGCTGTAAGTAGGATTTTTATCTAACTGATATAACAAATTTTAAACGCGTTTTTCTTGAAACTATATTTTCTGAATTGATTTGGGCTGCTTCAAAAAACGCGATTATTTAACCTCAAAATCACTTTTAATATGCTTTTAGAATTCTCATAAATATTACACGTAATCTGAGCTATGATTAGCATAAAAACAAGTATGATTGTACTATTACTAAAATACATAATGCGTATTTAACGTTGCTAAAATTTTACATTAGTCTTACCTATTTTATAGAAATTGGTGGGGAGAGCACAGAATCACGTTCTTGCGCATCATAAAATGTTAACAACTATTATGATTGACTGAGCTTTTAAAAGATTTCGCTAATTGCCGTCACATTTCAATTTTAAGCAAATTTAAAATAGAGTACTATTTAAGAAACTGGTACGAAATTGGCAATTTCTCCCTATGTATGTCACTATAGTTCGTACTATAATTTTGTTAAAATCATCACTATTCCTTTTTTTTTAGCCTTAAAGTTAAGAAAAATAATAAGAATCGATAATTTAATTTCAAAATGCTGCTATTATTTTAATTATCAATTTTCTTTTTCCCTTTTGGTGCCTGGAACGGTTACTTTTGTTGCGACAGCCAAATGAATCCTGACTAACCCCTTGCCGTACTGGAGTCTAGCTCGTAATAGAGATTTCTAGCAAGAACCTGTTAAGTATGAATGTTATTCCGTTATTTTAAGTTAGAATAAAATTCTGTCCCTTTCTCTACAACATTTAAGCATTGAAGAATATGTAGGCATACGATATAGACAAATTTTTCTTCTTCTTCTAAGAAATTATTATAATCGAAAAACTTCTACTGCTCATAATTGGGAATAAAATGATAGGGCAAGTGGTTATAAATTTTTCTTGTCTTTTTTTGTCTCGGTTATTAGAACAGCCGGAATTGTGGTAACCATGAAGATATTTTATTGATGCGTAATTGCGTATGAGGCTCTGTACTATCACTAATTTTAAGTATTTCTCGTTGTAAAAATTTGTAAATGTTGTTGAACGAGTAATGAATATATGTGACAAACGTCGAGACAAGAAATTGCATAGTTTCTTTATATTATAGAACAATACAAACAGAGAGTTCTATCGTAGTAGACACCCGTCACGACACGTTTGTTAAAGGTTTATTAGTAACACAAATAAGGATTTATTTATTATTTCTTGCTTATTATTATTCAATTATTTAAAAAGAAAATGTTGGAAAATGTTGGCCTTCAAGGTAGGCTTGGCAGTCACCGTGTTAATATTTAATAAATGTAAATACCGATAGGTACTGATATAAGTGAATTTATATCGATGCGCTTTCTTCAATGCAAATACTCAAACCTAAAATCTATGGAGGTTTCCATTGGCATTAAAGAGCCCGTTGTGCCGCGGGGTTCTTTATGGAATTACGCAATCTTAGCAAGTATTGAGTGTATAAGATATTTTAAGATTCCGAAGATCTAGGGGAGAGTCTTAAGGAATTTTGGGCAGTTCGGAGGTCCTAGAGGTTGACTTGAAACATTGAACCCTTGAAACATTGAACCCTTGAAACCTTGTAGAATTCTCGAGATTCCTCAAATTTCCCGAGACCCCTATTCTACAGAACCACTGAAATCCGCGGATTTCTCTGGATTTCCTGAGACTCTCGAGACTCCTAACATATCTAAAGCTCTTCGCAAGGTTCCTGTCATTTATATTAAGGATACTAAATCTTGGATATTCGTGAAGCGTAAAACATTGATGCTTGTACCATTTAAACGAAAGTCGGCAAATATGGAATAGTTCCAAAATACGGGCTTCTATAACTATTAAGCGATTAGATCACTTTGACGTGATCAAAACTTGCTTATATTTTAAAACAATAGCAGAAGAGAAGTAAACATTTGATTGATATAAGATTTTATGGCTTATTTTACAATGCTATGAACTATAAATGAACAGTGTTAATTTTGTTTTAGATTTTAAACGGCATGGCTCTAAATTCCTTCCTTAAAAGATGGCTTTTACGGTGTGCAGGATTCCTATCAAACGGGATTACATAGAGCAAGAATTCAAAAAATGCAACAAACTAAAGTATATTCTCGAGGCATGTTAAATCGCAGTTATTTGCATTTGAATTATTCGATATACAGTAGAATTATCCGATCACCCAACATTAGAATCCTCTATTGTCCAAATACGTTTTATAAATAATTAACTTAATCTAAGATAAGATATATGCCAAACGATTTACTATCAAAATTAATGAAATTGGAATCTGGTAATGTAATTAATAAAACAAATAACTATTCTATTATCCAAAGATTGTTTAATCAAAGTTCCACTGTATCTGTTACTTTATCATGCTTTTTTGTTTCGTTTTTTATTGTTGGCATACTTGCTGCAACATATAATACATACGTATTTATAAGGATATATGTGTTTTCTTTTTTAAAAAGATATGGACACCCGCTAGTGGTCCAATTGTGGAATATTCTATAATTGGGTTCTGCATTTCTTTTTATAGTTTGTTTATATAAACTATTTTATAGTTTATAGTGCATATAATGAATAAGCTTGCATTAAACGTGCTGATACGGAGTTTGATACATGGATACAGTATACGGTTATTATAAATAAATATTTATAATTTAAATTAATTTTACTTGTCATATTATAACCAAAGAATTTCATTAATAAGAGAAAAAACATTTTCTACCTTTTCTTATGAAAATGATTAAATTTAAATTAAATTTCTATTTAATTCTGTATTGAATGTAATATCATAATGAAGGTGTATGAACAAATAAAAAGAAAAGGTCTATTTACTTTTACTAGAAATACAATACCAAATACTGTAAATACTGTAAAATATTATATTATCGGAGATTCATATTGAGGTACTAATTCCATAATTTGTGCACTTTAGCGAAGATATATGACTGATTACATAGAAACCTTTTATTTGTATCACTGATTTCTACAAATAGTATGTGAAAAACAAAATGGTATTCCATATTTAACGACTTCCCTCTAATATTTTCTTTCATGTCTATTAATATGGCAATAGCAATGATAACGGTAATAACGGTAATAACATAATCGTTTGCGGGCCATTATGCGCAGGAACAATGGACAAATGTTATTCAATAGTCGATGATACACGGCGAAATATCTCTGCAATGAATGGCTGGGTAGAATAATGTCAATGATTTACGATGCTCAAGATATACGAAGAAGTTGCGGTGCATCAACCAGAGTTCATAACAGCAAGAATAACACGTGATCCGAACGCAGTTCACCGCGACTATTAAAACTACATTTTCATGCTGTTCAATTAGGTACAAATTATAAACATTTAGTGTAAGTTAGAAAAGTGAATTTGTGGACAATGAGGAATGAATTAAAATTGTTGTAAAATGCAATAGCATTTAATATTGTTACAATTCTTTTATGTAACTCATTTTCAAGCTTTAGCTTAAAGTAATTAAAAAAGTCAAATAAAAAATTAAATTAAATATAACTTAATGATATTGAATCAGCACCAGGAAATGATGCGTCGTGATTTTCGATAGATGTTTGTATGTGTAGCCTACGATCGATAAGCACACCTTGAAGAAAGTTAAATTCCTTTTTTAATTGTTTTTAATGATATTTTGGAATATTTTTGGAACGCCTCCAATCTTTCTTCAATAATATTGATATTTCTATACTTCATTCCTTTCATTCGTTATTCTACGATCAATTAATTATTCATGCGTTGTTCATATTATCGTTTCATACCTTCTGCTCGAATCTGATTCTATCAGTTTTGCATTCTTATGGTGGTATTCTAGTATAAACCTTCGAAGCAGATATTTTTAGCACTTTCTTCACCCTCCAACAGCGAGCAACGTGGAATTCACGTTCTAAAAACTTTGCAAAATTTAAAGAAAAATAAAAGAATTTTTTTATTTTTTCTTGTTTTTCTTTTTACATAATTTTTAATCCAATTCTTAGGACTCATCTAGGAAAAATCAAAAACTGACCCGCGGTTAGAGAGTTAAAGAATATAGGTCCAATAATATAACACCTCAAAATCTATTTGACCAATTGCCTTCAAATTTTATGTACACCTTCGGCGCATGCAAGCCCGAATTAGAATTATTTTAAAATCTTTTTTCTGAATATTGTTTTTAAGCCTTCGAATGCTAAGAAGAAGCGAAAAATTGATAATTCAACTTTATAATGCCTCTACTTTTTAAATTATCGACTATTTTCGGTCGTACTAGTTCCTACTATAGCCAAAATCATCCGAATTAAGAATCTTCATTTTTTCTTAATTTAGATAAGCAGAATTTCCCTAATCACGGACGTCGTCAAACGACCATTTTTCAGAGTTGTGCAGAATTACAATTGTATTACACAAGAAATTATAATTACAAAAGTAATCCAATCACATTATAATTAAATCACATTATAATTCATCATTGAGATCATCATTCAATTAAATTATAATATAATTCGTAACTGCAATTGGAGTACAATTAGAAAATACAAATTACCATGTAATTGAATTAAAATTACGAATTAAAAAATAATCAATTAATAGGTAATATCAGAGAAGAAAATACACAAAGGAGCCAAATAATTGAGTATACGAAAGGAAAACGTAAAAAATGTATCTCACTTTTTCAGAATTCTGGGTTGTAATTTTGAGTACTATATTTGAATTACATTGTATTTGAATTGTATTGTATTTGAATTACACACATAGTTAAAATAAATAGCAATTGTATTCAATGAGAAGTTTGAATTATGTTATTGTATTGCAATGTAGTTGAATTACTACGTAAATGAAATACAATATAACTGCATTGCAAAATTAAATTGCTATCTAATTGAATTAACAAGACTATGCTTTTTGTATAAACGACTCCATAGAAAAGCGCCACGTGCCATTTACCTTTTAAATGTTTCTCTCGATAGAAAGCATTAGAAGTAATACTGAAATGTGTATAAATATATTATACAACTTTGCTGTAAAACATGTTATAGAATATTGTTTTCACATTTTGCAGAGAACATTAATGTCGTTCAATTCCGTAGTGGTATAAGCACTTGTGCATACATAGAAAATGAAAAATAGTTTCGAATTTAATAAAGTTTAATGTTTAAAAATGTTCTTTTTTTAATATAGTGCGTCCATGACAAGCGCGGACAGGAGCATTCAAAAATTGAAACATAATCCAGAAATTTTCTAAAATTAATATTGAAGTGATGTGCGTTAACTGGTGTGTGTAAAACATTGATTTGTTGAAGAATTTTGTTTAGGATATCTTCATATCTTAAACTTAAATGCTGCGTGTTATACAATTATTTCTATTTCCTATAGAATCTTCCAAATTTTGAAAAAACCTTCATTTTGTATATCATCTCTATTCCTGGCTCAGAAGACGTAAGTGTTTATTAAATTTAAGATTGCAACAAACAAAAAGATTTTGCAAATTAGCTGTAAGAAAAAAATGCTACTAATAATGCAAAGCATTCTTGTTATGATTAAATAGAAAAAAATAATATTAACATTTCCGTGATCAATATGAGTGCTGCTATCTATAGTTTATTTATGAAAATATCGACAATGTTGCTTCATCGACCGAAAGATGCTATGATAAAGGCGTGTTTACACTACATAACTCATTTTAAAAGAAAAGTGGAGTTTCACCGATTGGCTTCTGAACCGTCCATATCTTTATTAATGCCTCGCAGTAAACGTGTATATCAATCATACTAGGACTTAGTTTATAACTATTAAATTCTTCGGTGAGAAATTTAATTGGGAGTAACTAAAGTGGTAAATCGAATGATAATTACTAAATAATTAAGTACCGAATTGGTAATTGAAAGCCAATTTTGTCTCGTAGCATCGAAAACATAACGAGATAATGGAAGCTTATCTAAATTTTCAAATAGTTACATGGACACGCATTAAATGATTACGAGCACTTTGAACAGGCGATCCTAACAATCCGGTAAATTTGTTGTACATATGTTATAATTTTCGAACAAAATTTAAAAATAGATAAATGACCGAATATATAAATTACAAACACAATCTCTTAGATAATATTCTCTAAATCTTCAAAGCTTCTTAAAACTCACACTCGTATTTGAAATTTCAGTTTTCTCTACCGCTGTTTCTCTCGTTTTAAACGAAACATACTACACATACTAAAAAGATGTTATAGAGATCGATTAGTTTTTTTTCAAACATAAAATACACATGTATGGCACATAGTATTTACTGTCAATTTATGGTAAACTTAGTGTAGATGTTGGGTGAACTAGCAAGCTTCTTCAAAGTCTGCTAGTTGCATATCTTAATTTCTCCCCAGCCATAATCGTGGCGTTGTTCATGCAAATTCGTTTTCTCAAAGTTTACAGAATTCGAAGGAACTACGATCCCCGATAGTTCGTGCTCTGTTTCGTTTCGTAAAACATCGTGTGTAAAATATCTGTTGGATATACTTTTCGAGAACAGTGGCAAAACCAGAATTGGTGGTCCTTCATGGAAGCAGAAAAGTGAAAATATTATTCAGTTACGTATCTGTTCTCCGATATCAAGTAGATATTGGTGAGGATGTTTGTGTTCATCACAGATCCTACAGTTAGCCGAATAATGACTGAAGTTGCTAACAAAATCCCTGTTAACCCTCAAAGGACGGACTTTTAATAATTCTCAGTTCTATTGATTAATTTTTCAAAACATATTTTTGAAGATTCTTCTTGTAGACCTATTATTCTTTCTGTTGTTTCTAGCTTAACAGCTACTCATTTAATTTAATTTCTGTAAATTGAGTAATTAAGTGACGATTCAAGGTACAATGGATTAGAAGTACTAGGATTAAATATCAAGATTGGATTAAAATAAAAAGTGATGTGAATAATGGTGTTGTGTCAGAGATTTAGATTGTATACGCATGAAAAGTGTCGAGCACAATAACAGAAAATCTGAGATTTTGAGCTACTTGTAATCAAAGGTAACGTCTAAGCGATCTCCGAATACTAGACACACGATCCCGAATTCTGTTAAATACAGTCAGTGTAAAAAGTATTCGTATACTGTATTTAGAATTTTTGTCAAAGTTTTGTTATTTGAACCTTTATTATTTTGTAGAAACAATAAACCATAAAATTATGTACAAAAATAAACCAGAACTCGTTTAAAAACTTAAAATGTATTGTTCATTTTTACCTGTAAAATGTTTTTGCTTACACTTTGTCAGGCGCGTCAAAGACCTCAGTTTCATAAAATTAAAGTATTTTATACAATTAAATTAAATTTGCAAGGCAAAGTTATATGACATCAATTGCTTTTTCAACATTTTTACTCCTTGCGAATCTTGATAAAATTAAGAAAATAAAATTGATTAGCGTAGGAAGTGATTTAAAAAAATTAAATTTTAAATAATTCCGATACCCACATATGAGTGACACGGCAGTCGAACTATTAACAGCGTAATTTTGACATACTTTATTAATAATATAAATTGGATAAATTTTTATAATTCAAATTTTCGCGAAGAGGCGTTCCAATTTGTAACATTTCCTCTTTTCAGCTTTGAAATATGTCCGGATTTATTATGGTATGGCTCTTTTCTATGAAATTATTACTGTTCAAATATCGACAATTTGTCAAACATCTCAAATTCAGTGTGCAAATAATTTTTAGACTGATTGTATATCAAGAAATCTGGAGATTCTGTCATTAAAATAAAGCAAATACTCGAATCATGAAGTAATTGCTAGTAGCATTTGCTTAAGATTTTCAAATATTTACTACCTAGCATTGATCAAAGATTGTGCATAAGACATGTATTATTTGTTTTCACTTGTACTTATTTTTATACATATAGTCAAATCAATGTGAAACACAAAAACGCTAACAATTTAACTGAAATAGTAATTAATATTAAGAAATGTGTTCCGAAAATATTTAATTAAATTTAATTTAAATAATTAACTTTAATTACGAGCACAAAATTCACGAATTTGTGCTCATTTACACGAAATATGTATGTTATACATTTTGCACGAAATAAAGGAACTCATTATTTCAAGAACATTCATTATATGGTAATACAAAATTTTATCACTTATACCGTGCACAATAAAGATATATTGATTCGCAAATTTCAAGTTTCTTGATCATATTCCAGTTTCAGTTCAATTACTTTCAATTATTATTATTTGCTTTAACCATGCTCTAAACCAGACTTCTGAAAAGATTAAACTTTAATATGATTTTCGTATTCATGAACTACTATTTTCTCATTATTTCAATTCTCTAAATTTTTAATTATTACATTAATTGCAATTACATATATTTGTAAGCATCAATATGCACGATAGTGCATTTCTTCTCATTTAAATACAAATTGACGAAGAAAATGAAACCTGATTATACATTCACTGAAAATATAAATTTTTATTTGTGACCAGATATACTTGAATTTTCTTCCTCCGTTTTATGAATAAAAAAAAGGACAATATTATGAAACGCTTTTCAGGGGGTATAAGATAATCATCGATTTTATTACAACTGAAAAGTGTTGCTGTTGAATATTTATACTACTGTTCGATATATCGATGTTTTCAGATGACGTAATGAAGTGCGGAATTTTTATTTAATAGGAATAAAAAATGACAAGAATAAAATAGTAAAGTACGAGCGTGTACCTAATGTGGAACACCGTTTTCTAATCGTGTCAGTGTGTTTTATATTCAATTTCTCTATTTTGAAACGACCATTAGACATGCCCATTCCAAATTAGGGACACTGAATATAAAACACAGATGCCAACTGGTCCATAAATCGGGACAATGAAAAATTAAAGTGTGCAATATATTCACAGAAGATTCTTGCTTAGAAACACTCGTAATCAAATAAATTGTTGTACAGCTTATTGTTACGTAACGTTAATTGTGAGCGAGTATTTATGAAGAACATTTTATTGTATTATTTGTGTTATTATACTGTTTCAAGGAGGGATCAAAACTGGGGGAGGGGTGTATATCATAACAGGCAATCATAACATTTACGTTATCTCTGCACATAGGAGATTAATTAAAATGTTACAGAGCCACGAATTCCATGTCTCTTTCAAAATAAATCCTAGAGAGAATTCTAATATTCCGAGGAAATTAATTCAACGTATATGTATAATATCCAATACGATTATGCACATATCCAAATTAAAAATTTTTAGAATTTATAAAAATTAACTTCTGAAAAAAAGAATAATTCTCTGTAAAATTTTTAACGTTCTAGGAAATACGATTCGACAAACAGCCATCGCTGACTACTGTACTTATTGTTAGCATTGAACTCCAGTGTAACCCTAAACGTTTTAATCCAACTATAATCGGTCGCGCGCGTTTCTAGCGCAAGGGTCGAGTGTCAAGTTTAACTCCATCGACTCTGACCGTATAAGTGTAAGTGCAATGTTGGCGCCAACTGTAACATCAACAATTGCAAATCGTAGCGGCACGGTTCATCATTCGATCATTCATCATTTATCGTTATTTCTCCTTGTCGTTGCTGTTCCGGGTCTGTAACTTCAATTTAGAGTGACAGATGCCGCATTCATACAGCGAGTAACAAAATGTAGTTTCGATTGGAGATAGTATCTAGTTGATTGTGCAAATAAAAGATGTGTACTTTAAGTATTAGTTAACGCACGTAAATTTTAGTTAACTCAGAAATATACCACAATTTGTATAATAGTAAACATACGGATTACAGATTCTTCTAAAAAGATGCACTAATTTTAATTATTGTATTAATTATACTGTATTATTATATTATTTATCATATTATTATGTATTATTATATTATATTATCAATATTATATTGTATTTTATTTTATTTTATTTTATTAAAATTATTTTATCATTCATATTCTAACAATATTATGATTTATAAAATTTGAATATAAACTTTAATATAAAAAATTAATTATTAAAACGTTGTAGACCAATAAGGTAATCCAATGTAAAGCTGTTTACTAGTGACTAAAATGTTAAATAACCTTAGTTTATAGGAAACTAATTGATTGAATGGTAAGTTTCGTAGTCTCAAATTATGAAAAGCACAATCTGTACAATTTTAGTATTTACTCAAAGAGTTTTATAATTACTTGTAAAAATAAAATCGGAAATCTTCAACATTTTATAGAAAAATGTTTGATTTGCCACAAAAAATAATGCATCTTTCAAAACACTTTGATAACTAAACGCAAATTGTTACATGAGACAAAATCGCAGTTAGCGATGTCAAAGCAGAAAGTGGTACTCAAAGATCGTGTATCGAGGTGAAAACGGAAGTTTCAAGTGATAACGCGTTATTTAATACGTCAGCAAGTGATTAAGGTCAATAATTCACTGTAGACTTAAGAAATAGACGAGTCAGTCGCTCGTGTCGTTCTTCCCATGAAAAAAGGTAAAACTAGACGGTAATCGTTCTTATCAGTTCTGGAAACTTTAACACTATTTTACCGATCTTTTGAATATTTCCATCTTTACTCGATTAATATTCGAATCGTTATAGAAGGAGTTGGAAAGTCAATTGAAGAAAGGAAACCTTTAAAAAATAAATTTGAATTAAAATAGTGAAACGTGTTTCTTAATCTTATTGATAAAAACACATAATGTTGAAAGACAGAAACCTTTAAAAGCTACGATCTGCTACAACTAAATGCTACTTTTGATACATATTTTATTAAATTGTCTGAAAAGTTATTGTTGCTATACGCGCGATTAATACTGCTTAACAATATGAAGACATATGAGCGACGTGATTATTTTTTTTTAAATGCAATACGAACTTTTGTGACAATCTAATGCTCGCGAGTGTTTACTATATTATGTTTATTAACCTTATAAAGATTGACTAAAATGAGAAAGTATCGGAGAAATATATACATTTTACAAATTTTTATACTTTTTTTTTTACTTATTATTTCATTATATTCATATTATAAATTATAGAAAATCATGGTAGATCACATTTTAAATATTATATTTTTGAATATAAATTGATCCTCGAAATGATTAGATGTTTAAAAGTTATATTTTATATATTTGCAGGAACTGCGTTGGAAAAAGTGTATACGAGCTATGCGTGCATATGACCTGTATTTGATCAATAAAATGCTTATTTGAACAGAAAAGGCAATTTTTCATTCTCTTTAAATGATTGGACGTTTTATATTACACGACCTAATAATAACGGACATTTATATCTGACCAACTCAGCCTGTACATATATCAATGTAAAAAAGTTAAAATGTCGTGAATGTTTTATTTTGTTTTTCGGTGAAATCGTTTAACGACGATACGGCGACGTGGAATAATGTAAAACATTAAGAAACAGTGAGGACTATTATGAAAGGAGCACCTGAATTTAATTACTTAAACAAAAAGGAACGGTATTTGCTGAAAAGAATAGTTTAATACATTCATTATTACTGTTAAAGAAATATTGCAAATATTTTACTTTATTTATCTTTTACTTTTAATCTTGCCACTTTTTATCAGTAGTAATTATTGTAAATCCGTAGGATTGCAGTCTTCACGTTTATGTCTAAAATTCACTTTTCCGAAAAAGTACAAAATACAGCACTTGTTTTTACTTTCTTCGTCGTGGGTCTTTTGTTTAGTAAAGAAGTTCGTGAATCGATCGATTCAAAATTTTGCATTTAACGGATATTTAAAAACTTTTGACTGTACAAAATCAGTTATTATTGGTAAATTATTTTACTTGCCGAAACGTCAATTAATATGATATTATACTTAGGTAATATAAAGTATTATTAATCCTTTGCGGATGAGGATTTCTTAGCACAGTTTCTATTGATTTTTTGTATATACCTAACTCTGACCAAATTATTTTTACAATCTATGTAGGAGAAGTTGAACAATCAATTAAGGAAAAGTCTGATTGAGTTTAGAAAGTATGTAACTAGAAATCGAAATTTTTAAAAATGTCTTTTAACCTCTGCGATGAAAGTAGTGTTGAAGTACCGAGAATGTTTCAAGGACTTAAATAATCGGAATAATGAACAATGTACTCTAATCTTGTACCTTTGCAACTCCGGATTTTATGCATTTTTGACAAAAATGATTAGGTCAGAGATAAAATTCTGAAAACATAAGAAGAATTTGAGAATATATTTAATGTACAACTTATAAAAATTATTAAAAGAGCGAAGACATTTTCATACGACTTGCGTTTCACAAATGTCAAAATTCTATGTATAAAACTTTCATCTGAGGTTCACGTTGTTACCAACGATGGAAATCTGCAAGATGGAAATGTTTTTAGCTAAAATAACAGTTCTACAAATTTTATCGAATATAAATCGATGTCCCGTAGAGCGTTTTTAGATTTCAACATCTCATTTTCGCTAACTCGTATAATCTCACTAAACTGGAGAAGTCTATTTTTACGTGATATCGAAATACGTGAAATTATGTCACGCTTACTTCGAAAGGGAGAGCGATATTTACGGCGAACGACTCGAAGATTTTAGTCAGCGCGTCGCTTCAGCTATAATTTTTTGTGCAACGGAAAGCTTGAACGCGGTGCGTTGCGCTGCTTCTTCCTGGTTTAATTTATCGGCGACACGTGAGCAGGAAAAAATATCCAGCTTATATACATAGAGTTCCGAACGCATCCCGGCTGGATACGTGCGGAAATAGAAACGGATATGCGGCCGGTAGAAACGTTGGCGCACCCTATTTTTGGGGATCGATCCAGTAGCCCGCTCGTTCACGAGGAATTCTTTCCGTCCCTTTTGTCATCGCCTCTAATCGCTCGTTTGTTTCACTAGTAGCTTGTCAGAGATTTTTTCTACGAGTCCAGTCAACGCGGCTGGTGTTCTACATAGGTAGATATTCTCACAATTGTCCATAGTGATTAATAGGCTTAACACGGGAGAACGTCGTTCATTCGCACTTTGTTTATACGAACGAATCAATGTTCTCCCTCAGCTATACCAACTCATAATCGAAGCTTTGTTATACAAACTGCTGTTGAGCATATTATGGTTGAATTATACGAACGCGTGTTCTTATATGCGTGTACATAATTAAACTTCAGAACAGAATAATTAGAGAAATAATTAAAATAAAATAATAGTTTTTAAGAACAACACACAAAATAATTAACACTTAATAATAATATCAAAAATTATGAAAATCGTTTTATATTTCGATTGATGTGGTGTATCTGTTTTCTCGCGTTATCCAGTCATAAAGTTTATCCGAATGAATAAAAACAAAGTTCTTCCGTAGATAAATTTATTTAGTTATTTTATTTGTAGAAAAATGGCAGAATATTTCCTTCATAGTAGAATGATCTCGCAATTTTCCCCATAACTACGCAAAAAATAAAGATTAGATTGCTATAAAATACATTCATGTTCTATTACTTATCAGAAAATATATACTTATTTTGTTAATTATATTCAACTTTTGACGCACAAAATCAACAAAAAAACATCTGAACAAAAATTCATTTGAATAAGAAATTGCATTCGTTATTTGAACAAGTATTTATTTGTACAAGAATTAATTCGAAAAACAATGGATTTTAATAAAAATTACAGGTCACAATGTTTTCCCACTCGTTTATTGAATAATTTCTTCCAAGTCAATTTTTACAATTAATTTTATTTGATCGATTTTAACATACCAAGATTCATATGTGCATACTCTCCAACAATGAGTACCATAATCAACTGAATTTTTAATTGACCTTTATTTTCAGTGTCGTACACACCAACAAAATTATTGAAAAAATATTCTGTATGTCAGGAAAATGCTGTTTAACCGTATTTTAGGATATCTATATTCGGGTAATTTTCGGGATCCAAAATAATAAATAGTTTAGACGTGACTGTTGATTGAATTTGTTGGGATAGTATGTCTCATCTCTTGTGTATTCTACAGAATTTGTATGCGGTACGTACACTAAAGATTGATAGAGAAGTGGATGAAAGTAAACAAACTCATCTAGAATGCGATGTTTGACCGTTCAGATGTAGTTTTATAGGCACCATAAAGAATGCACATAGTGGATAACGATTTTAGGTTAGCTGTAAATGTGTCTGGACTAACTAAGCCTTGCTATTATGTATGAGATGAATTTAGTATTTATTAAATAAAGTTATTTAAATTGATTAAATTTAGTATATATATAAGATGAATTTAGAATATAGTTTTGAACTAGATTTTTTAACTAGTTTAGCTATAAATGCCAGTTTTGTGTATTTTTGAGAGTCCGTAAAATCTAGGTGCTTGAATTTCTGAGAGTAAGACTCTATTTATTTCAACACCGACTTCTTGAACATCTGAGAATCGAGGAATCTGGGTAACAGGAGCTCACTAATGTTAGATTAGTAAGTATACTAATCTATTCATATGTATACTTGGAATCAACCATTATCTTCTCTAAATAAATAATCGAGGACAAATAATCGAGGTTCTACTGTGATTCTAACTAATCGATGATGTCAGCTTCATAAAGTATGCCTTCGCTGCGTACTCTTCACCGAAGTGTAGTAGTAGCGTACTAACAACAACTGCTTTTAAGGCATCCGTATAGCGGCGATTAGTAAGAATCGCATGTGCGGCATATTGTTCCCAATAGTCGTCATTCATTTTAAAAAGAAATCGTACATTGATTTAAAAAATGTGATATAAATATTATTTTGCCACAAAACATATGTTCCAGAGAAAATAAGAAAGAGCTTTACAGCATTTTTTTCTATTTAAGTTTATGATCAATGACAGAATATTTACAACTTATATAATGCATTAAAACGATCTACAAAGAATGCAGAATCATACTACATATACTGTTAACTGAATTTCGACCAAAATGTAACATGAACCGTTATTCGAGGCTCCCATTCAATTATGAAATAAAATAAATATTTAAGCCACCATTTGCATATTAGGTCGTTTAAAATTTAACTCACGGGCAGCGGTTATCGGATCAATTTTACGCACTGTATTTAAGTCGTTACTTAATTACTCAATGTTCGTTTTAAATATATCAATTATTATTAAATAAATATTAACGAATTTACATGAGGTATCTTCAAAAACATGTTTTTAGAAATTAACGTATAAAACTGAGAGTAATAAACATTGTGAATTGTATAGTTGTAAATTTGGTCATTTAGCCGAGAATTAAGTATCAGTTTGTAAATACCACATATTATACTAAACACTTTTCAAAGAGCTCATTATAGCACTTTAAACCTTCATCTAACGATATTTAAAACGTAATGCGTTCCACATATCACTTTTAAAAATTTATAACGGAAAAAATCGTCATGCCCACTGGAGATGTATTTTCGTTATGTCAAAGTATTTCCAATTAACTGGTTCAAAAGATATTACATTTTAAAAAGTGTCCGAATATTGTGGTTACCTGGAGTTGCTAGTATGAAAGAAGCTGAGGAAGATTCGATTTTTCACAAGCATTATAGTAAAATGCCTGCTTGAAATTCATAGCAATGGTGCCAGGAATGCAATAAGTAAATCGAATATGTTCGATCCTACGATTCTAGAGTAGTCTACAATCCCGCGAGAACGTTACACATCGAGACCCCTTGAACTCCAGAGCTTCTGCGATAGTATATATCAGAGTCACACATTTCGTAAGAGATAGATTGCGTCTACCCTTAAACGTCCTACATAGATCAAGCATGACGTTGTAATACTTGTGACATGGTCATTCGCGCTAGATATGCGTAATTTACTAATTGATAAATTCTGTGGAATCTGCGAATCCTCCGCCCGATGATTGCTACCTTCACCATGCTAATAGGGCTAGTTGCATTTATCTGTGACGTAGGCAAATTCTTAGAACTTCTAAACGCATTCCAGATAAGACCGAGGAGTTGCAGTGTAGAGGAGCCAATTACTGTACCCTGTTGGCGGACTTTAGGAATTTCGCTGTTAAAAACAACTTTAGCAGTAATTTAAAAAAATAATCTAAATGCAATTTCATTAGCATTTCTTAAGGTTTTCAAAGTTTTTTTTATCGACACAAAATCTTCGTATGAAACAAATATCAAATCTTCTTTGAATATTAGAAGGAAAGAAAAGAAAGTTCTGGAGTCAGTTACTGTGTGCCTATGATCTATGTATGTATATCTATATGTATATTGAGATCGTTTTCGTAATGTTATAGAAACGGTCGTTTTTTACATATTTAATTTTAACAATTAAATACTTAATTGAATTTAAGTAGAAAGATTAAATAAGTCTTATTAGATAAATATAAAATTACTCATGCTTGAAAATAAACTAAAGGCACAAAATTAGCTGCTCCATAATATCTGGCTCCACTACCCTAATGCCATCCTTAGGTAAATTGTCCTAAATAACATTTGTAATTATTTAACAAATGAAGCTTCAAATAAATAAAATTATTTTTAAATGAGTGAAAACAAATAAATGGAATTACATTTGGAAGTCTATGACATATATAAAATATTCTAATTTTTCTTAAAACGTAGAAGGCACGTGATGCTCCAAATACTTAAAAATATCCCACAAGGTGGCAAATTAGTTGATAAGACAGTTCACCTAAGACGACAGTGTAGGAGGACTGCAGATATTTATGCAAAATGGAAATGTTCTAAATCAATTGTAAAAAACAGAAGTGATATAATAATATATCTTCTCTTTCAATAATTCTAATAAAATGCAGTGTAGCGATACCCTCTTTGACTAGTATCTTCTAGGTTTTATATTAGACCTATTTATTTCGTCATAAATGCGTAAAATCCGCAATCTAGCTTTAGGTATGCCGAATGTAGTCGGCAGATTTGCAGATTCACTTTTTAGACACTGAATCTTAAAATTAGAGAATTGGAATTAGAGAATTAGAGAATTAGAGAATTAGAGAATTAAAGAATTAGAGAATTAAAGAATTAGAGAATTAAAGAATTAGAGAATTAAAGAATTAGAATTAGAATTAGAGAATTAGAAAAACTTCAGATAAAGTATCCCTTCTTTTACGAGGAACTTTATTATGCTAATAATAAACACTATTACAGTAGAACCTCGGTTCACCGAACTAGATCTTCCTCCGTCTTTATTATTTAGATTTTTGATTATTCTAAATAATAACGATGAAATTATAGTAGAATCTCGATTAGACCTCGACTTATCATCTTATATTGTTGTATTAACAATTTATCAGAAATAAAAACAAATTAACTATTAATTTTGAATTCGGATAATCGAAGTTTTACTGAACTCAGAAATATTTTACTACTCGGAGAGAAAGAGAACAGAGAACTTATCATTCTAAGTATACATATGAAAAAGAAGATGAAATGAGGGTGACATTTTATTGAACTTCGCAGGTCACGAGATGCTATAAATGACATTGATGTCTTTAGTCGTATCTGCAGATGTATTATATATTTAACTAGTGAATTTCTAGATTTAAAATCTGCCCCAATTTAGGAAAGAAGACGTATTCTATTAATTTTATAGTTGCATTTTATAATCGCCACAAAGATTTTATATAAGTTTCTATTGTATATTAATTTTTAGACATCGTTGTCTAAAATTTGGAAATCACACATACCTGCGTATTTAATTACAATGTTTGACATGAATGATATAATACCATATTAATACATTCATATTGTATCGAAATTCATTATTATATATAATATAATAACTGATAAAGTCCGGATAACAGTCCATTCGAAGGCGTCGTATTCTTTGAAAACTCCATATTGTTGATATAAAATAATAATCATAAGATCATAATCCAAATACACCATTTATATCACTTTCATTGTCGTGCTACATTACGTGTAATATTTATCGCCAAAACAAATAAAAAACGATAAATATGAGATAATTTAATTCTACGATATACTACGTACATTGTATGAGTACTATATTAAGATTTTGAAACCTTGTGATGAACAAATGTGATATCCAAGTTTAATTTAATGTCTCGCATTCACAATAAATCATGTAGAGAAAACTGATGACTGTTGTACACTTTGATTTTAGAACACGAATACACATAGACTACTGTATTTACAACGACAATTATTGTACGAACCATATATCTACTTAGCTGATGCTATTGAATTAGAGTGGATTTCTTGTGCATCAAGGAATAACCAAGTTATTAATAAAATACGGGAAGCGGGTGAAATCTTACAGCCAACCCAGGTTCGGGATCAGTTGTAACATAGCATGGCATTCTTTGTGTGCCCAGTGATTACAGCCACAGCATTGGACCCATTTTTCATTAAATTTGCTTGTGCTATATGGTTTCTAACAATCTTCGTATGCTTTTATATCCATGACTCCTTTATTAATTTTTCTAATTTGTGTACGAGGCATTCTAATAGTTTAATTATGGTATTAAATTATAGTAATTTTACATTTATTAGTTAATATTCGCTATTTATAGTTAGTATTATAATAGATAAGTACTTATTTAAATTATAAGATGAAGAAAATTAGACGTAGAAATTTCTTACAATTGTCTCCGACCGCGCTTTCAAACTTTAATTACAAATTATTATTTATAACAGACTTATCAATGCAAAGGAACTATCAATAATTTTTTGGGACATACGAAGCTGGAGATTTAAAACAAAAAGGAAGAATATATTTTTTGCAAAAGATGCACTTGTATCACTATTTTAAAGCAGGAAAGAAAGTTAGCTTTTAGGAACCGAAAAGTTATTTTCTTCCTGATGCAGATGTGTATTTCGTATTTATAATACTTACGTATGATAGATGAGTGTGTTCCAAATGTCATTTTACGTTATACAATCTGAACCGTGTAATAATATCTATCATATATTTTGAGACATTTAAGGTGTTACAATCACCACTGTGTTACAACCATTATCGGTTTCTCCTAGTCAACTTGTTAAGAAAGACACACATTTAAAAACGTTTCCCTATATAATTTGTTTTTTTGGAGAAGGATTCACTCATTTTGGAACTAAACTACTGCAATTCGCATAATATCCTACACATTATATTATGAAACAAATTAAATACTTTGAACGCTTCATGCAAATGTTAATGTCGAATAAAGATTGTAACCCGTAATAAAAGAATGATAACTTGTTTGGAGTTTACTAGCGCTCGTGATAAAATAATAATTGTGTTAACTATGTGAAGTCGGAAGAAACATGAACTACACTAGTAATGATTGCAACAGCTGTTGGAATTCTATTCCAATTCTATCCCAATTCTATTCTAATTGCTTCAGACTATTTGCAGTAATTAGAAATTAATGCTTTTGTACTAGTATATCGAATTTCAATTAAGTTAATAAATACTATAATGTTTCCACACTTCAAAGATAGAAAACTGAAACATAGAATATTTAAGCATATCATTTACACTTTATTCAACTTTTTTTCAGTAAGTGATATGTAAAGAATTAATTATATGCTCATAAAGTTGTTTTTTTCAATTACTTCAGTAAGAAAAATTTGTTACGTCTGATACTTTTTTCTCATGATAAACAATTTTCAAAGGATATAAATGAAGAAATCCGAACAAAATTTTTCAATTTTAAAAATTGAAATCCGTTTTGATTATACTATAACATTTAAGAGCTTATTCTTTTAATCTCATTTTACGTTAGAAAAATCTTATAAATTAGAATTATTAGAAGTAAGAAATTGTTAAATTTTTTCTATTGCAATTTCCAAGTAGTCCTTTGCAGGTTATTTTTCAACAGTTTCAACTGTTTCAAATCGTTAATTGCAAAACGAACAATTGATGCTTCACATCGCGAGTCGCACACCTGCAAAATGCATACATGGAACGAAAGCGAATCCAATTACTAACATACTAACTGACAGAACCAATGAATTTTTTGAAAGCTATCCTTCAATTACATCTGAAAATACAAATTGTATGAATAGGTTAGAATTAATGAACAATCTGCGAGTATTTAATAAAATGGCAGCGTAACGAATTTAATTAGCGAAACAATGTAATTATTTATTTACAAAAAATGAGGGACACAAGGATTATGTTTTACAAATTGCATCGGAAGACCTTTGAAGAGGACGTAGAAAATTTGATAAACGGATGATTTTTCATTCAACCTTGTTATTCTTTGTTACACATAAAATATGAACTTTCATCATTATACGAAATTTTTCCAATTTCTGAAAAATAATTCTTGAAACTTTTTTTCTAAGAGAAAAATATAGATTGCAGATATGTTTAAAGTCTTTATTGATAAAAACAATCAAAACACATAAATGTTTCAAATTGAAAACAACTTTTCAAAATTCTTATAAGGCTTTGAAATTCATTGTATTTAAAAATAGGATATGAAAGATTCACACGTTCCTTGATATAATCCATAATTTTGAAAGTAATTTGAAAGAAAAACATGGCTTTACGAATACGTAATTAATTTACAAGTGCGAAAGAAAATTATCCCGTCATTCAGTTAAGTACGATTTTCATACAGATTATTGGTTTCTTAATTGGAACTATTCTGTAGTATGCAATCAAAAAATGTCAAAAATCGAAAATAAGATACGCCCTAATGTACGTATAGATACTTATTGCACTGGATAAAAGCAATACGTATTCGCAAGAGAAAACTTCAACATTCGGTAAAGAGGGATACGAAGAGTGCGATAACCGGGTAGATCAAATAACAGGATCTCGCTATCTCACCTCTCGACCTGCATTTGTCAGTTTCGATGAGTTCATATATTTGAAACCGGACATGACCAAATAAGCAGAGTTCTATTGTACTCGCAGAATAGTGTGCGGACAATGGATCTTTGGGTTGCGGCTGGCTCTAATGTATTGTTTGTCAGGTGTACTGTCAGTTCTAATATGAAGTTGCTATTATTGCTAAGCTGTCTAATTATTACAATAATGGTGTCGCTGTTAAAATTGATCAATTGCTTCTTCGCGTAGATACGTAAATAAATGGGAAGTTCATTTATAGGACATTTCCTAAATAGTGGCAGTCCAGCTATTAGCATAAGCATCGTACATTTTGTTTTAGAATAAATAACGAAACTCTTTTATTCCGTATGACGTTTATTCAGTATTTATTATTCATGATCTTTATACAGGGTGTCTAAAAAATATTACGAATTCTTAAAAGGATTCAATTTTCATTTTATACAAAGATTCGCAGTCTAGTTATTGCCAGAACAGCGTTAAAAAGCGAGGAGTTAAATTAGCGCTTGAGTTTTGGACCACTACCATGGTACAATTGGGCAAAAAATTAATCGACGACTAACGATTAAATTACTACCGTTAATCCTTAGCCGCAATTAACGGTTAAATTTCTTTCAATTGTTAGTTGCGATGAACGAGTAAAGTAGAATCCTCCCTTGCTCAATACGAAAATATAATGAAGCGATAAACATGATAAAGACAGTTCTTATCGGAATTGCATCAAAATATCCTTCTAATTTCGTTAAGAAATCGACGATTGAGAATTAATATCACCAATCAATTGATTCAATCGTCGACATTTCGTCAATTAATGCCTTTAATCGTTTTCATCGATCATTTAATCAAATTAAAAATTTTAGTCAATCGATGCCTAACATCGTCCTCGTTTCGACCGGCAGGTTGATGGAGAACAAAATTTATTATTTCAGTAAACGTCGATAATATGTACGGAAACAAAAATTGATGTACCTTGAAACGTGGAAGAATATGTATAGAAAATAAGGCATATATTCATGAATGTTTTACGATATAACAAAATTGTCGAATATCATCTTTACATTCGCGGTTTCCTTGGAGCTCCCCCTTAATAGGCCGATATCATCGATTTCTACTAAACGAAGTCTCTTCTAGCGTTGCGTTCCGGACTTCCATGTAAGCGAGTCAACTGACCGGAGGCTCGTGGCGATAAACTCTTCCCGCGGTTCATTGATTTTGGAATTCTTTTTTTCCTCGCGTGTTTACTGAGAAACAGAGGAACATAGCGGATCACGATCGGACGTCCATTTAGGCTCGAAAAGGGGGCAGCAGTAGACGCGCGCGCGCCTATTAACGGAACACAGTGTGTTATCAGCATGCTTATAAACAGACCGTCTATTCTCCTCCTAAGAGGCACTTTGTTATCTTCGATTGTCACATTGAACTGTTTCATTCACGTTCGTAATAAATAGCTCGACTGCGTGATGTCATTTGTGGCATCAGCGCCTCACAACAGTTGCAGTTGTAGACTCCAATGACTAGAACAATTGTTGAACGTTATTAGAAGATATTCATTGTTTCATTCAGCTTCTGCCTCTAAACGGTTTTCAGAGAGAATTGTTTCTATAACATTGCGGATCGCATGCAGGTGCTGATCTTAATATTTTCGAATTAACGTGATACAATGACTGGTGATTGTTTAAAATAACGTCCTCCTCACCATTTTTTTGCGCTTTTTAATATATTGTATATTTTTATTTGGATTGAGAATGTGGAAGTGTTAGGAGCTGTCGTATCAGTCATACGGTACTGGCACACTTCGATAATTTTTTAATATGTACAAGAATTCAACATTTTTAACAACTTTTACCTATATATATATATATATATTCTACAACATATGTAGAATCCAATATAAACTTTTATATCTCGAAAACGAGAAGGGGGCGACAATTTTTCGTTTAAAATTCTTAATCCACACAGCAAAAACTACAATATAGCGAAGGCGCAAAAAAATCGGTGAGGAGGACGTTATTCAAAACAATTACCCAATGTCTCGTCGGTTTACCAAAATTCAAAATGATTTATTAAAATTTCCATAATTCACAATATTAAAGAATTGAAAATGACTACACGCCGCAGGGTACAGATTTTAACGTGAAACTTGAAACCCGTTCTCGCAGAATCACTGAGCAGGTTTCCGAAATTATTGATTAGCTTTAAACTTTAATACAATATTTCATATGAAAGTTTACCTGAATGTACAGAACAATTTATTATATTTCTATAAACTTTCCGAGCTCATTGTACCAAAAAAATATCTTTTCTTTCAACAAGTATTATATGCCAAATTTTTGAAAATTATTCGAAAATTGTACATCACATCCAAAAAAGTATATGCTTCCAAATTAACAGAATGAATTTTTAATTTTTTTATTTTGGCGTATTGAACGCCAAATAGCAATATTCTACTAGACATTGTGATAAAACATGTTGTGTAAGATTGTTATTTCAAAAAATAAATGGTAGATGCATGTTAGGTAAAAATACTATTTAACATTTCTTAAAAATGTTTCCTTACTTATTCTAATAAGTACGTCAGAAGTGGCATCTTTTTGCAAAGATCCTGAACAATTTTATTTTCTTATTTCTCTTGATAGAATATTGTTTTTTACCGCACAACAATGCCTGATTAAACTATATAGTTTATTTAATTATACTATCGATACGTGTGCAAAATCCAATAAAATTAAGCAATTGACTATTTTGTTCCGATTTCTATAAATGAACATATCAAAATATGATTTTATTTTAACGATGTTATATTTTTATAAAGTGTCATAAATAATCGTAATATACGTTCATATGATTTTTTGTACAGATCGTTACGAGTGCAAGTGAAGGACTGTCATAATAATTCGTAATCCGACCATAACATGTATCTGCCCCTTAATAAACAGTCAACTAAAGATATGAGGTAACGGTAAATGACGCGTTTGTTAATAAATAATTTTAGACTGTGATGTCACGCGCAGCCTTCGCGCAATGAAACCAATATCGCGCGGTATTTTAATAGGCAAGATACAATTGTCAATCTGTCTTATATCCTAAACTACGTCTATCAACGAGTGCAACTAGGTCCTGCGATTTTAGAAATACACAAGTTTACAATATACTATTTTTGACGTACAAACAATTAGTGTTAAAAGTATTCGTACACCCTTTAGAACGGAATATCTCTCTCTCTCGTAATTCGGCCGAGATTTAATTTTTTCTGAGGTGTCACAGAAATTAGTAGACAATAGCTAAAAATTGTTTTCAAAGATTGCAACTGGTTGGAATGATAAAAAAATTAAAAAGTTATATTTTCTCAACTTTTTGAACTGAGTCTATAACGAAAATTCAGAAGATATGATTTTGATGGCATGGGTAACTTATAGGCATGTGTACTGAAAATTGCATTGACATCGGTCGACGCATCATTAAGTCACAGTTACCACTGAAAGATGTAAAAATTACCTGTTTTTGGTTGAAATTCGTGAAAAACTGCTATTTTCATAACCTTCGATGAAATTTTGAGTATCTAGGGGTTGCCACAATTTTAATAAAATAATCTCAACATAAGCTTTAAAAAACATATAAAACTGGTAATCTTATTTATAAAAGTAATTGTTTTGAATAATAAGATGATATGCTATTTAAACATTTTTAATTTTTATTAATGTATCGAAAGGCTTATTATTAACTTGATTTTCAATTTTCAAAAAGGTTAGAAAAGTACGATTTTGACAACCTATATCCTAAATCGTACCTCTGCTATAATTTTTATAATAGCTAATTACACGGTTTAGAAAGTGTACTGCTGAAGGTGAAAAGTGGAATACGGTCATCTATAGAATGATTTGAGTTTAATTTATGTATTTATTTATTAAAGAAATGAATAGTTATCAAAAATCAAATACATTGAGGACGCTAATAAAGTTTAGTGTTTTTTGATACGCTTGCACATATTTCGTGCACCCAAATCGAGCATTTCAAACATTGTTTCATATTCTCGAGGCGAACTTCTTCACATAAATTACAGAACCAGTACGATTTGGGAAACTTCGTAACAGTACGATTTGGGAAACTTGCTCGCTGTTCGAAATAAATTTTAATATGCTTTTAGAATTCTCATAAGTATTACACGTAATCTAAGCTAATATTAGTATAAAAATAAATACGATTGTACTATTACTAAAGTAGATAACGTGTATTTAACATTGCTAAAATTTTACATTAGTTTTACCTACTTATAGAAATCAGCGGAGACGATATTGTCAACTTCCCCCTATATAAGTTACCGAGATCTACGAAACACATATTTTAAATTTTCGTTCCAGATTCAGATAAAAAAAAGTTGAGAAACGAGAGTTTCCTCATTTTTGTATCATTCGAAGTACAAAATGAAAAATAATATTCTAGTCATTGCACAGTAAACCAGTGCCTGTAACACTTAAAAAGAATTTGTCATTCAATCCATTTTTTAAAAAGTTACAGCGTTTGCAAAAGTATTCAAATACTGTCTGCCAGGGGTAATATTTAAAACGTCCACTGAAATAGAAAGCAGTACAGGGTAGTAACAGTTCGCTGCTTATTACCTAACGATTATTTAGCGTTAAGAAGCTCGTACAGTTTTATTTAAATCACAAATACTTATGAGAAAAGATCACTGCAGCCTGCTGGTGCATACGTCACGAATGAGATCAGATTGTGATGTCACTTACAAGGTGGTATTTCTTCCTCATAAACGAAAGGTGAAGCAGTGATGACGCTTCTATGATGCGTTCTGCATCCGCGCCGTCACGTCTCATTAATTTTCTGAAGTTTACAATTCAGCAAATCG
This sequence comes from Augochlorella aurata, assembly GCA_028455555.1. NCBI lineage: Eukaryota > Metazoa > Arthropoda > Insecta > Hymenoptera > Halictidae > Augochlorella > Augochlorella aurata. The sequence goes on along the minus strand of CM052158.1, from coordinate 1,804,672 downwards.
TAAATTGACATATTGTCTGCCGTGAACGCATAAATGTTTGTATGACGTCAAAATTCCAACTGTACGCGAACAATGGACCGATTGTTCATATTCGATAATTTGCTACTCGCAATATTACTGTGGAATTACATCCGTGAAATGTTTTCGAAGTCAATATTACTTTTAATAACATCAATTCTGTATTATTATTATCAATATTATTACTATTATTATTACTACTATGTTAGAGATTTTTATGTATTTATGCAATAAATAGATCTTTTAAATACAAGAAAACATGTAAATTACCAAAGTCTAATAACATTTTTGTTTTCCTTTTGCAACAAGTAATCTTTTTTTAGTTAACGAAACACACTTTCCTCTAATTCTAATTTTTGTAACATATCGTGTAAAACTAGAAACTTGCGTAAAATTTCGCTGTTGAATTATTATCATTACACGTTCTAAATGCACAAGTAATGTACCGTAATCTGAATGTATTGTATATTTACAGTGTTGGTGTAAAAATCGATACAAGAAGGGATGAAACGAAATTATAAATATTGTTCCAAAATTAGGTAATAACAACTAACACGACGGATCAATTTTTCTAAAGTATTCAAAGTATTCTTCAAAATAAACGACATAAACAATTCATTAAGCTCTAAGTATTACTGGAAGAATATATACGAAATTGTTGTAATTAAAATAATATATATATATATATATTACAATGAGTATAACAAAAATAATTTCAACTTTATAAAAGAATATTAAACTGTTTTTTTACGTATGTTAAGAAGACATATCGAGAAACGATGCGTATCAAGAGAATAGTATGAAACGAACTCAATATACGTTTTCAATGAACAACATGCAACAAACCGGTAAACTAATTGTGTACGTGACAATCACTTAATATGTACTTTCAACAGTACGATGTCATAAAACTCGCAGACATTACCTACACTGAATAGAAAATTACAATATATATAGTCAATAAAGAAGTGCCCCAATACTTTCGGAGCGGAGTGTATGTAAGGAATTTCTAAATTCCGAAGTAATAAGAATCAATGATCATATATGAAGGTAACCAAATCTGTATCTGTAACTCCAATTTTTTATATGAATGTAAATAAATTTATATATGTGCAAATCATAACCTGCAAACAAGAACTTCTACATGTAATTCAACAACGAATTCTCGATTGAAGTAAAAATTGAAATTACAAATTCTGTAATTAGGAAGAAGAAAAACTAAATTACATTAAAAACCATGATAAATCGATACACAACTTTAAAGCTACACTGAGCTTTAGAGGATTAACACACCAAACCATTGTATAGAACTTCTTGTTAACTGCCCCAATTACGCTCAATAGTAACGAATGCATAGTATCTATTCATTTCGCGAAACTAATGCATGCTTTGCATGATGGAAAAAATTGGCCAATACGATCCACAAACATAAAGAGGTTAATTGTGGTCAATGACATATTTGCATACAACCGTTCTAGAATGTGATGTCATTCATGTAACGCGTTTTACTACAAGTGACGTAATGCTCTCATCCAGTAGCATTAAAAGGTTTTCGCGTTGCGAAGGCCATAATGATTATAGTGATTTTAATTTCATAGTAAGGACGGATTTGAGAAACGCAATAGATACATAATAACATCATTTTCATATTGCTTATGAGTTTAATGTCGTCGTGTTTAATTACTCAAATATTCGAAACATGATTTTGTATCTGTACAGATAATTAGTATATCCGAAAATCTTATGTAAATTGTTGTGTTTTTAATGTGCTTTTATGAAAATTTAATACAAAATCATGTTTAATATTAGATTATGTAAATCCTAGGTGAATTCAAAAAATGTAGATTTCTTCAAAAACTTTTTTAAGTTCGAGATGAGATATTGAAGAAAAAGTAAAAATTAAATTAAAAAGTTTCTAGCATTAAACTTTTACTATGGGTTACTACGACTTTTGTATTTTATTTAAACCAGCAGATTTGTACGGAACACATAAATTAATAATTACCTAGGTACATATAAATTGTCCTAATTAAAAACTGTATGAACAGTTGAAACTCATTTACATCACAAAATTATATGCATTATTAACTCATTGATATAATCTACACTACTTTAAAAAAAAAACTGAAAAACACCATATATCAAGGATTTTATTTAAACAGATGCATACAAAAATGTTGAAATACTTTTGTAAATCAAATTAATTACAATCAAATAGAACTGAGCGAAAAACTAACACTAAGATAATTGACTACTTTATTAACTACTTTATTAATGATTACGATAAGTTTTGTACTTTGAGTATGAAACTATTGAATAGAATTATTCATCGCTAAGAGGTGAAAACTAAAACTTCCCTAAATTCGATCAGTCAGTTTTGCGTACTATATATATCATAATAAAAATATATAATAATTACTTTGAATTGATTGTAGACATTATATTTCACAATTAATTATTATTGAGAATTCGCTACTCTATTAAAACGTTGCGCAAGAATTGCAATGTTAATTGCAAACAAAAAAGAATTGTAAATTGACGAATTTATTTCCCTACATCACGTATTGTTAAAACTATTAAAACAGCTACTGTTTCTTGAATACGAAGTTTTAAAGAAAGGCTGCGTAAAGTGGAGTTATACCAGCTTTTATAAAAACGTATGTTACTGTACTTTTTCCAGTAACTAATATCAATAACATATGTATACTTTATCGAAATCAATATTTCACCGTGTTTGCAGATAACTGGAAGCTGCAAATGCACAGTAAAGTAAACGTAGTCTTTCGTTCCATACGATTTTCGTGTTGGGTTAGCGTACATAAAATGTCAGATTGCGTTTACTCGAAAAAGTTTCCTCTATTGATTTCATTATTCTTTCGTTTCTGGTATTAACTTTCGAGCAGTTTAATTACTTTTTACCACTGTAACATATCTTTGAGAAAAATTGTAGCATTGTATAATTTTCTTATATAAGTACAAATTTAGCAGCAATGCTGCGAAAACCACCCACAACACAAACAAAATTTTTAGTGACACCACTGTACACGAGGGGAAAGTGGAGATACAAAGAGAAATCTTGATAGCTGTGATAGCTACTCATTTTGTTATCGTGGCTTAAGATTAGGCGGAACAATTTTATCACGCTGATAACAGGGAGGAGAATCGGTCGTGATTTAGGAGACATAAGCTCGAAAGGAGTCGTAGATGTATGTAAGTCCTGAAAGGAAGGAAAAATGCACAGCATATGGAGATTTCAAAATCGATGAAAATTAAAATTTTTGAGGTTATGCAGATGGTAAACTTAATTAAAACTTCGTACAAAGACCTAAATATAATTGAGAACGTCTGGGAACATTCTCGTCTCAAGAAGACCTCATAAATGCTATTGCAACGAAATTTGTATAAATCATTACGTACTATATTTTTCGAATAATTTTCTAGAAAATGAAATATTGATACACTAAGCGCGTGATTTGTTAACACAAAAGGGTGAATCTTCATTCAATAATACCTAATATTTGCAAATACTCAGGTCACATTCATTCGAAACAGCGGTGTAAGAAAAAGATCACTGCTTTTAATCAAGTGTCGCAGACTGATTACAGTCTAACTATTCAGTTACCGACAGAGTAAGACAAACATTTATTCGGATGACAGATAAAAGATGAAGTATAACGAATAACATTTCGTTCGAGACTAACAAATACAAATTTATGAACATAAAAATTTACTCGAGTGAGATCTTATTCGAATAAGAAGTTATTTATTATTCGAATAAGAATTTATTTGTTATTCAAATAAGGATTTATGCGTAAAGAGATTAATTCGAAAAATAATCAATCTGATTAAAAAAGATAGAATATAAAGTATCTTAGTCATAGTTTATTGATCAATGTTTTCATGTTTATTATTACAATTAACCGATTTTGAAATGTTATATCGGATAGTTTATTACTTTTAGTTAAATTGGTCATGCATGTATAACTAAATAATCTTTCTATGATTGTAGACAACATGTTTACAACACATGTTGCAAATTTGATTCGTGTTGTTATTTAAAAGGAAAAAGAAAAAACTTCGTTTATTACAAGAAAATGTTAACAAAAAAGATGTGTATATATTCTTTGAAATCTTCAGAACAAATGTCATGAAAAAGAAATTATTTATTTATATTCTTTATGAAATTATTAACAAAATTCTTAAATATGGAAGAAAATATAAGCGTAATAAATATTCGTATAGTTCCTGTTCCATGACGCTTTCCTTTACGGTATACATAATAAATATCTGGTAATCCATGGAATGTCAACATAAATATCATCAGTGTATCTAGAGTCCTAGTCAAAACAGATAGTGTCCTACATTCAATATATGTAACGTCAGTAGTCCTAAAATCGGACGAAAAGGAAAGGAAACGACTGAAAGTGAAAAAAAATTATTATAAATCTGTATAATAAGTGCAAAACATTACGAGAGATTTCGGAAATTGTGAACAGACCGAGGTCTACAATTCAAGGCATCATTGACAGATATGGAAATCGAAAATATTTAAGGAATAAAGCAAGATGTGGACGTAAACGAGAAATAAATAAATACGCCGGCCGATGTAAAATAAAACAAAATGCAAAAATTATTGCGGTAAAAATCACAGCTGAACTTGAGAGTGCCCTTAGTATCAAGGCCTGCAGCCGTACAGTGCGTAATTTCGTACCGGATAAAAGATATCATGGCAGAATAGCTCGTAGGACATATTTTGTGAACGAAACTAATAGAAAGAAGCGACTGCAATTCGCAAAGAAATATGTAAACGTTCCAATGGAGTACTGGAACCCTGTAATATTTACTGATCAAAGTAAATTTAATGTATTCGGATCAGATGAACGATGTACGGTATAGAGGAAAAAATATAATGAGCATGAAAAAGAAAACTTGCAAGCAACTGTAAAGCACGGCGGAAGATCGGTCACAGTTTGGGGTTGTATGAGTGCGAATGGGGTTGGATCCTTCCATTTTCCATGGTATCATGGAACATAAATTATACATTGATATTTGATATCTATATAACGGAATGTATTCGTTTACAAAATTTCGTAAAAACAAAAACCGTCAGCAATGTACAATATAAGTATCTATAATTCGCATTATAGAATAAAGAATACAGAATTATTCAATTATTTAAATAGAATTTATTACGAATAATGAATAATTGTTGCTGGAATAAGACATTTGACTAAAAATAACTCATTGGAATAATCATATTGTATTAGATAAATATTTATTAACCAAAGTAGAGCATTATGCAAATTCTTTCGAATAAATATTTACCGAAAATAATTATTCGAATGGTCTATATTTAGTCGAGTATTTTATTCGATTGAAAATTATTCGTCATTCATAAGAAATTATTCGATTTATTTACTTAAACAATTCTATATTATTTATTCGAATAAATTATTTGAACAGAGATTGTAAAATTTTTCAAATAATAAGAATGTACATACTTTCAGCATCAGTTCAATTTCCAGTATCTTACTAATGACACTGTATGTGTGTTTGCTCTTTGTATCTACCAAAAAGTAACAAACTTCCTGATGCAACATTTGAAAAAATGTTGATTTCAAAAATTAACATGTAAGAAATGAATCAATAAACTATGAATACGACACTTTATATGCTATAATTTCTTTGCATCAATCATTTCCCGAAAGAATTCGTATACGAATAAATTCTTATTCGAATAATACTTCCTTTTTAAATAGAACTTTTTCTTAAATTCACTGGCCACGTACCATTTACAACGAAATAACTTTTTCAAAATTGGACCGAATGATTTTTTTATGGAAAAGAAACTAGTTTACTAGACAATGTTTATAAAATTTTTTATACACGCTTCAATTACATGGATTGGCGAGACAAAATAAAATACTCACGTTTTTTTAACTTTTTTATGTAAGCCTGTAATCGGTTGACGCATAATCAAGCTATAACCACTAAAAGATGTAAAAATTACATTTTTAAAATTTTCTTTATAGACGCAGATAACAAATTTGGAAAAACATCATTTTTTAATTTTGTTATATTCCAATTAGTTCCAATTTTTTAAAGCACTTTTCTAGCCATTGTCTAGTAAAGTAATCATTCAGACATCCCAACATTTATATCACCTGGGCCAATCTGAAAAAGGTTATTCGTACTTAAAACTTGAAACGGATAATACAAAATACGCCTTTATCGTATTCCATAAAATATTTTTTGTTTTATTACATTTTATGTTAAATTTTTATACTTTACATGTTAACTACGAAAGGCGAAAGTTCTATGACATTAAGGAGGTAACATAATACAATTGGATTTTTAAATCAGACGCTTAAATTATTCTGTAATTTCAATTCAATATCAAATACTGTGTAGTGTAATATTATACATATTGTTATACAGTATGTATAGTATGACGAAATGACAGTTTCATACTTTCCTTATTCAAAGGCTTATTCACTATCGCGTCCATTTTTATGTATACTTTGATTGTTATTCCACGTACATTCTTATTTCACTAGTTATTTTATTCAAAAATATTTGCGTCCTTACTCAAATAGCAGTTTCTATATTCGATGGTTAAAATCTTTTGAAATTTTATAGAACATTCCCATGTCATGGCGTAAACTCATATGCATAGTCAGTCAAAAGAGTTTTCGGACACTCTCCGAGACTGAACTTTTCAAAAATTCGTTCGAACGACTTGAAGTTTTAGCTGATGTCATAAGGATTAGTTCACTAGTTGTCGTGCAGTTTCGAGAAAATTCCAAGTCGTTCGATCTAATTTTTAACCCTTTGCACTGGAGACTATCTTAACTCCAAAATCAAGACATTTGTTTCAATCTACAGTATTGCACTTAGTATGATTATAGAAGACTTCTATTATTTGACAATTTATAGAATACAGACAATAGTACAAAAATTCTTTTGAAAATAGTGTAGCAATTTTTAGCGTTACGTCAGAGTGGTCACTCGAGTGTAGAGGGTTAAAAAGTTAGTCCGTCCTAAATGATGTGTGACATCAGTTTCGCGAGCCACTGTAGGTGATGGCTCTGAACGCGGCTGTGCCGCGAATGTTTGTAAAAAGGAAAGAGCAGAAGCGGACTAGTAGTTTGAAACGCGTTGCAGCGAATGGTATTTCCAGGTCGGTAGACGGTGAAAGTATCACGTTGGCCGTGTCCAAAGGATCGTAGGACAGAAAACTTCTTCCCTATTTTTATCCGACTTCCCCTGCAGCCACGTGGGCGGAGCAAGCTTACGTATTTAGCGATGTGAAATTCAGGTGAGAGTATAAATCAGGAAGTCGTGGCTATGAACATTTTGGAAACATGGGAAATGTAAATATCGAAGGAAGATCGTATGAATTACACTACAATGCCAGCGTGGGTGCTATGTGGACATTCCGAGTCCAGATCAGGTGTAAAATATGTTCCTGCGGCACATATAAATTCCGCATGTCGAAACTGATCGTTTCACACAATTTGTTGAATACGTTCGGATAAATTTTTTGATCCGCAACAAAAACGTACTTCACTACTAAAATTTTGTGGCGATAATTCATGACCCTTCTCATTTGAATAAATTGCAGAGTGCATTAGTCGTTGAAACGCTCAATCACAATAAAATGAAACGGTAAAATATTGTTTCAAGCTAGAAAGTTTTAATGGAGGTGTTAATAGAACCATTTTGTACACGACAATGTCACTGAATATAAAAACTGAAAATATCACTGTTTTCAGAAAAATCTATATCTGAGAACCTATCACTTTTCTGAAGAATTAACATTATTTCTAGTGAAACTGAATATTTACTATTAAAGTAAAATGGAACTCTAAAATAAAAATGTAAACGAAATAGTGTCAAATAAAACTAATAGAAATTAGTACAATTATACAGGATGTCCATGATAAAGGAGACCACCTAAACATCTGTTATTTTTGGAGATTTTGAAAGTTTATATTTATAATATTTTCGAAGATTTCAAGGTCAGCTTTAGTTTTTTAGGTAGAATAATTTATCTTTTTATACATTATTTGATGCAGCTCTACATTTTCTATAAAAAGATATTGGCCTATGTACGTCGAAAAATTATTAGTTTAGCAAATATTTTAACTATAATTTTGTGGATTTTATATGGATTTTGCTGTGCCCAAAAGTGAATATATATACATTACGGTTTTCGTAATTCGTAAATGTACCTTAATCAGAAAATAACACTAAATATATGCTACATTAATATCATTTTCACGATCACTATTATTAACATCTTTCTAAAATCGAAATGACAATACATACAAAAATGACTCTTGACAACTATAAAAAAATACATAACAATGAATTTAATTTATGTCAGAAAATTGAGGATTACTTAGTCCAATCCGTAGCGGTGAGGATCAATAAATAAGTAAATAATAATAAGATAATTTCGAATATTAATGGACAAGTTTTCAGTGAATAAAATGTGAAATACAATGATACCTAAATGGTTGTCTTATTAAATGCAGGATTGTTTCGAATGACATCCTCGCATAGCGATTGTCTCCGAGCGACAACAGGAAAAGTTTATCGTTATCAGAGGTAGACTCCTCCTATAGAGGAACAACAACCTACATATTCTCGACAAAGTTGTAAAATATTTCATAATATTTCACATTCAAAGGAAACACCTTTCCTTTTCATTTTCTCTTCTCATTTTCTCAAACACGTTTTCTCTTTGACATTTTCATCGGAACAATGCATAGCTGACGTATACCGATATTTGAAACGACTTCTCTGTGTTTTAAAAGTTTCATTCGACATCCTTGCAAAAATTATTCCCAAAATTACATATGAGCCCGTGCAACTTTCGTGTCACATGATAATATATCGACATTTTATCAAATAATATTAGTTTTTTTTCACAATGTGACATATACGTCTCAATTATATAAGGTCTCTAAGATAACCAATAACAATATTGATGACGGTTGGCAGCACTGTCAATCTGAAATATCAAAGTAAATGCCTTGCAAGTTGTCTGCAGACAGGTATTTAAGAAAAGAATTGGGCCCATGAAAGGTTAATGATATCTTGACATAATAACAGTTTTGACGACTATTAGACACAAATAGCGAAAACCAAACGGATATAAAATTTGTTTTCTGAATCATTTTGATTAGTACATTAGATCGTATATTAATTTGAAAATATTAAATCAAAATATTACGAAAAGAATATATTTTTGAAAAACTTTTAAATATAGGGGGAAATACAACTATTTTATTTACTCTCTTTTTTATTGATCGCTTTGAAGGTTATTTAAAGAGTAACTGCACTGATCCCGTATTGGTTTTACGTCTCCAAAGCACAAACAAAAATTCAAAATAGTGAACTATCGCTTTTCCTAAGGTAAAATCATATTTTTTTAACGAAAAAAATATTTGAAAAGTATCATAAGTAAACAAATTTTACATTTTATCGAATCAATTTCTAAAATGTTTGATTAAAAATTGTTCCTTACAAAAGTTTATTCTTTCTTCGTGCAGAATGGAAACTTGTAAGTAAAAATACAGGTTTCCATTTAAAGAAACGAAGTTACCCTCTAAATAACCTTCTAGGCGATCAACAAAAAAAAAATAAATAAAATAGTCGTACTTCTTCAAAATCAAGCAAATTTGGTATTTAACATTTTTCCCGAAAATGTGTTGTTTTCGCGATATTTCGATTTGAAGTTTTCAAGTGGCCACCCTATATAATAAACTATAATTTGTGTAAAGATCTTTTACAATCGGAAGAATATTTAGCTATTACTTTGATACATATGTACATACATATAGTACATGTATAATTAAATGAAACGGTTCCAATCGTTTGAATGAATTGATATTGGTTATACATATCATATAACGTAGCGATGACGAAGCGGATAATTTTCTCTTTCACGCATAATTTAGTAATAACGACCCACATGAACGAATGTTTAACCAGAACTGTATCGCGTGTCTCCGATGCAGGTTTTCTCGATTAGTCAAGGTGAGGTAACTATATATGTATTATGGTCTCTCAGATAGTTCCGTTCAATACTTTCGGAAAGTGTCAAAACCTTTAGCTATCTAAACCTGTTGTTCAATATCAGACTTTCGTTCATACAAATATTTTGCCATATTCTTTCTTAATTATAGAATAGTAATGAAATAAAGATAAAGAAAGGGTAACGAACAAAAGAGTGTAATATCCAATTTTGTAACAGAATGGAGAAGGTTGTAATAAGTTCCTATTATCAGAATATTTATAAAGTAAGTTTAGGCAGTATTTATACAGCCATCGATTTTAATAAGAAACTTGCGTACTTTCTTTCATTATTCAATTTTTATGAAACGATCAACGTTTACATGCTCATAGAATTTGTTAAAATAAATTATACCTATGTTACATTAAACTATTTGCCATTTCTATAAGAATAATAATTAATATTTTAGAAATCAACAAAAACGTCTGCATAAAAAATATATAGTTATATATTAAGTACTCTAATCTAGTGATCTAAACTCTAAAGTTGCTGTTATCGGTTATATTAAAATTTTTGAATTATCATGGTTAATTTTGAATTATTATGGTTAATTGCTAAAGTTTTCAAAACAGAGCAAATTTACAATCATTTTGCTTCTTCCTACTTTCTGGTTTCTTCTTTTTTGTCGACAGATCTAATATCATTTGTATAATTTTAGCAAATAGTATTCACTATTTAATAGTGAATAATTACGTGTTGTAAATAGTATTCTATTTACAACACGTATTACTGTATACATTTCTACCAACTTATGAATTATATTAAATATAATTGTTATTTAAAATTAATTACTTAAAATTCTAAGAATCTTCTACTTTTTACTTAAAATTGTTCTTAAAGAGTTCTACAGAAATGCAAACGTTGTTTCTCAAAAACTGAATAAAATAATTTATTGATATATAGCGTTCTTAACCTTTTCAAAGCAGTGTCTATTATTGTAACACAACAATCAATTATTATTTTTCGTATTAGGTATTTGAATAAGTTCTATTAATGAATATGATAGCAATTTTATAGATGAAATATTATAAATTATAATTTTTGGAGATGCTGTAGAATACCTTCTAAATATATATATATATATATATATATATATATATATATATATATATATATATTTAGAATGCTTTTAAAAATGTGAGTCACTGTTAAATAATCGGCTTCAGTAAAAAATGACTTAGTTTTCGTAAGTAAATTCAAAAAATAGTGAATGGAGAAAAATAAGTGTAATAGAAAAAGCACCTGGAAAATGTTCTCTTTCCTGGGCAACCAAGAACATTGTACAAAAACGTACAAAAACTCAAAAAGGTCCAGCATCCTTCACACGATCCGGTGAAAGCACCTAATCTTTCGTCTACGCGTGTACAATTACAAGCGGACAGATTTATATTTTGGATTGTTGCAGTGGTCAAAAACATTTCTTCTAAACGCACCGAGAATGTGGATGCCGACCTGACTCCCTATTCAACGATTTCTCACGATTCTGAATGACTGCTGTATTTATAGTATAGCAGACCACTGTCAGCGGCCGAAACGGAGCAAAAAAGGTGCCTAAACCTTTTGACCCAGCGTTTACACCGTCCCCATCCCTTCCACCGCCAACCATTCCCCAAACCGTTCAAGTTCTTTCCTTTCATGTTTCCGCGAAGGGTGCGCACCTCTGTTCGGGCATCGAAATCGCCGACGCAACTGTTTGCTGGGTGACTTCAACGGAATAAGATGTTATGTGCTGATATGATATGGGTGGAAGCGCGATAACAGGGTGAAAACATTCGAGGCACGAATACTCTAATCTCTTCAAGTAATTACATGCATCTAGGTAGATAGGAAAATCGACTTTTCAGTGAGTCAACATTCGGGTAAAATGCAAACGAAATTTTTAACACCATTTTCAAAATAATATTGAAAATGTAAATAGTAATAGTGAAAAAATAAAAGCCAGGCAAGGTTTGTTGCCGATAGTATCTTCAGTTCAAATAATTGGAATTCTGGACAATTGATATCTTTTAATATGTAATGTGTTGACTACTAATATTTATATTCCATTTTCAAGTTTTACTGATTGAGACCAATATTAACTAAATATTTTCAGTACCACAGGCGCACGATTCAAAAAACTGTTTTCCTTCAATAAAATTTTAAAAATATTTTTTTAAAACTGCATTTTTAATGGAACAATAGCGGTATATACATTAATAATGGTTGTTATGGACGGATCGGTTCTAATATCTTGTTGTTAAGTTAATAATTTACTGAGAGATTTTCATGCAAACAGCAAATAATTAAAAGTACACATTTAATCAAATGCGTGAGTCAACGTCGTATATTACATTATAAAAATAATATTGTCACAATACTGCTATTAAATTAGATTTAATTATGGAAGGAATTAAAATTAATTTGAATTTGGCAGCAATGAAAATAGACATATATATATATAAATGGTATCATTATGATGAAGTTATGAAAAATAAATTAGAAGTACGAATTAATTCAATGTCTGTGTTCGCAGAGTTCTTGTAACTGACGACTTTTACGCAGACGTTCATTCAGAAGTCTGTGGTACTCGTGTTCTTAATAACTACATGCTCGCGCGTGCTGAGCTAAGTGTTGTGCGTGTAGCGCGTGTATATTGACGTAGCATCTAAATATAAAGGGTGCAATTACCTTTGAACTACTTTATGACCAACATACGAGTATCGCGAGTAATAGCTGTGTGATTTTTCGATATAACCTATAAGTAAACTGAGAATTTTATAATAAAAACGATCACAGACCAAGTGCAATTTTTCGTAAAATTTTAAATCAAATTAAATGATAATTATATTTCTTATGTATGAATGATTATTGACTGTATAAACGTTATAGTTGAAATTTATAAGGAACAACTTTAATTTCAACAAAAAATACTACCACAATGTTTATGTATACATATAGCAACGTTAAAATATAATTGCTACAATTAACAGTAAAGAAAAGAAATTATAAATTCTTCGAATATAATCTACGCCACATAAAATATACCTGTTACTTTAAAAAATGAGCTTCTATATAATACAAACTAGAAAAATTGCATAAATTGCATAAAAGATGGGACAAGTAAAAGTAAAAGTCTCGTTTTAAAATGTATTTTGAAATAAAAATATTATTTATCGAGACATTTGTTGGTGTCGTAAGAACGAGTCGAAAATTACAAAGTTTTAATATCTGTTCTGAGAAATATGTGTATGTACACTACGAAATTTTAGTAACTACAAATTTGTAAAACGCAAGAAGTATCTAAACAAATAAACGAACAAGGAATACGACTGCTCCAACTCAGTTCGGTACGAACTGTTCAATCAAAGAAAATTAATATGCCGTCATTTCATCGTAGAAAATTACAGGGGACTTTATATCAACAAACTTGGTGACAAAACAATTGACTCTAGTTTGGTGTCAGCAATCATTAATCGCAGAAATTTGTATGACATCACAATGGCGTCAGCAATGGTTGTGTAGTAAATAAATTTTAATGCGGCTGGAAAAGCGAATTATAAACATCAAAGTAAAATTCACGAGAGTAATATAATCTAGGTATTGTGCAGACTACAAATTGTCTAAATTAATTGTAAGAAACATAAATTAAATGGAAATGTATTTTCTCTTTTAATAATTGTAATAAATTTAAAATAATGTAAAAATATCCTCAAATTCTCGTTACATCTTCACAGTTTTATACTTGTCCTGCTCACTTTTGTTATCAATTTTATCATAGATGAAATAATCATTGATTTCAACTACAGGAAGGTAAACAATACGCGCATATATAGACGTGTATTAGTGTTTTATTGAAATGTAACCTCTTAGCATTCAACTAAAACAGCTTCGACACCAAACATGTACCTAGCTCGAGAAGCTGGCAACGAATGTGTTCTAGCACTTTCTAATGTGCCAAGGTATAATATGTATTTTAAAACTGAATTTGTCTTCCTATTTTATATGTAATGAAAATATCAGCGCTATCAATAAACAGTAACGAATACTATTACTGATACTGATACTGTTGTATTTCACATAAATTAATTTGCATGTCGTTATATTAAATCACAAAGTATAACCTAATATTTGGAAAATTCTCGAGTTTTCTAAAACAATATTTTCTTTACGTCTCCTAACAGGATATATGTTGCATTTAATGATATATCATAACTATGGAGGCTATTATCGAAACAAATGCCGGTAGTGAGCGCGTTAAGGAAGTTCCTATCTTTGTACTCTTCTTTCTAGAAACAAATATTGTAGTTCGCGAGCAAATAATGGATTTCTTATCGGAACGCCTTATTTACCGAGTGTCGGAGTGTAGTACTTTACACAATACATAGTTTTCAGTGCGAAACGAAATGAAGAATTTTTAGCGAAGATTTAAATTAATAAACTATATATTATATTATAGAATGGTATATTATATTATAAAACTGTAGAACTATATATTATATTATATTTTAATTGTAGAAATATAGAATATATTATATATTATATATATAATATTCTGGGATTATGGAACTCATTCCGCGAAAATTTTAAATAGAGATACATCTCGGCGAATGATTCAAAACGAATGATAACACACAAATATGATATGACCTATATTTTAATCACGTTTGGGAAATAACTGGTACGCATCATTGAATTCATTCATCGTTCGTTACTCAACGAAATTTGAATGCGTTTTGATTTATTGTATTCGCCTCTTACGTAGTTTTCATGGACAGCTAATAATCACGTGGGATAATTATGTTAATTATTCGTCTTTGTTTTCATTTTTTATTATGCATAATGCATTAATAAATATATGCCATCTAAACGTTTTCAAATACCAAAGGATGACATTTCTGCAATTAAATATTAATTATTTATTCATTTATTTCAATATTTTAACGAGACGGATCTTTCGTGTTACAAAATTAGAACAGAAAGTGAAGATCGTCAAATAGACAAATAAGAGAAGGGGAACGAACGTTAACAAATATGACTCGCTACGATAAAGAACGACGGTATACAGAAATAAATGCCTAAAGCAAGAAAATATAATTGCTGTTTTCTTAATTTGATAAAATTCTGTTGAAAGTACATCTACTTAAACAACGTAACGTTATCCTTAGTAACGGTTCGTATAATTTTAATCGTCATTTAGAAACGAATTTAATATTCAGTATTGTTGAAGACGTTTGCATGTTCACTGAAAGTGAAATTCAAATATGGTTGAATAAGTACAGAAACTCTCTCGTTCGTGAAACAATGAATCTTCGACCGTGTCGAAAATTCTGTCTTACAGGCAATAAACGTGAGATTTTGGGTTTCCGGTGCGTAATACGATCGAAACATTGAACGTAGATCAACTGTGAACACATAGACGGCGCGACACGACAGCGTTCCCACGCGTGTCGTGTGGGCACGAGCCACGAATTGCCGTTCGCATTACATTTCTGAAAGCGGTGGAATGATGAGCGTTGCTCCAGATGCTCGCGACATTATCTCGTCTTTTAATAAATTGTCCTCACCTACGTTCATAAAACATAACCATATCCGACGAGCATTCAATGATCGATTTTTAGGACTGTTGGGGTTTGGTATACGAAGCAAAATCTACGAACGCATATTCAGAATGACAGCGATAACAACGTCTCGACAATCTACCGGAAGTACTGCCGGCGAGTTGGTTTAGAGAACTTCTCGCATGCTAACTTTAATCAACCGCGTTTCGCGCAGAGAAAATTTTCACGATAACTGGAGTGGAGAGAGTTCTCTCTCTCTCTCTCTGTCTCTCTCTTCCGCGCGCGTTCTCTCTCCCTCTCTCTCTTTTTTCGCGCGCTCTCTATATCTCAATGCTGCTTCTCTCTCTCTCTCTCTCTCTCTCTCCCCCCCTCTCTCTTTCACTCTCTCCGTGCATTTGCTTTTATAATTAATACATAATTCGGTAACTCGATTACCATATGAATCGTCTTTTTCTATCAACGCTCGTCGGATAATGGTTTCAGATGAAGCTGTATCTCGTATCATCGGACAACACGCGCGCTGAAGTTGCGTAACGGTTCGTTGAAACAAGTTCGTAAACGGTGCAATGCGAAATCAAAATGAATTATAAAAATATCTAGAGTCGCAAAACCGGGCAGCGTCGACACCATAGAAACCGGCAAGACGAAATCGAGAAACACTTCGTTGGTCGCGACGATTTTTCAACAACGACGTTATTTCGTGTTCACTGAAGAAACGAGAAAACCGCGATCGGACAATGCCATGAGTTCACGTTGTTGGTCTACGAACGAGCAGTACACGACTGTGAAATTCGAAGGAGTCACTCACCACAGCCTCCACGGTGACCGGTATCCACGTGACGACCAGTAGGGCAAGGACGCAGGTGACTCGCAGGACAACTGGGTGCAGACGCGGCCTGCAGGTTGCAGCGGTTGACGTTGCCGCGGCCCTAGGCCGCATTGTGTCGTCCGGTACTCCTCCTCCTCCTCCACCGTCTCGTTGTACGCTGGTCCGTGGTTGCTCCGAGCCTTTTACCTGTGCGGCGGCAGCCCTTAAGGTGAGGCGACGCCAATCGGTCTCGTATCGTTCGAACGGTGACACGGTCGTGTTCCGCTTCTGGTCTCGTTGAATGTGGTTGAAAACGATGGATGCGGATTGCGTGTTGCGGATGCGGCGATGGCTGGTCGGCCAGCCTGTCGACGCAGCGCGTGTCGAAGGGCCAGACAGACGGCGGCGGCGGCGGCCCGGTTGGCCCGTCCTCCCGATCGGTCGCTGCTTCACCCAGCCAGACGGCCAAAGTCGGTGGCGGAGGAGGCGCTCTTCTCTCTTCTCCTCTTCGCGATGCTGTATCCTTGCGCGCCGTGGCGCACCGAGCGACACGGTGGCGGGTAGATCCTCCCCTCTCGCTCTGCTCCGAGCTCCGAGCTCTCTGCTCTCTGCTCTTTGCTCTCTGCTCTCCGGTTCGTCGGGTTCGCTTGGATCGCTTGGATCGCTCGGTTCGCTCTCGGTTCGCTCAGTTCCCGCTCGTTTCGCTTGATTCGGCCGAGCCGTGGAGAGACCTACACCGCGATCGGCATCGGCTGAGGCCGTGGAACAGTCCTCGTGCGACGCGCGACCGAGCTCGCCTCGACCCGGTCACCAGTCCTCTCCTCCTCCTCCTCCTCCACCTCTTTTTCCTTTTCCTCCCTCCTTCTTCCGCGACTTCTTCCTCTTCTTCTCCTGTTCTTCTCTTCTTACTTCCCTCTCCAGCTGCGCCGACTCTTCTTTCCTTCCTCCACCTCCCTTCCTCGCTCCTTCGAGGCTTCTCCCTCTGTCCTTCCTTCTTGCGCCCTGTCGCCTATGGTATCTTCTGGTCCCGCAGTTGGCGGAGACAGGCTGGAGAGTTCGATTCTCTGGCCACGACTGGAGAGAGAGCAGCGGGGGAGGCAGGACGACGGACAGTGTGCGCGCGTGTCTGTGGACAGCACGGGATCTCGCGGAACCGAGAGAAGCCTCTCTCTCCCGATCCCTTCGGCGGAGGAATTCTAGCTGGCGTGGCTCGGCGGCTGCCTCCACCTTCCTTCCCTCCACCCGACGTTCATTCAGAGCCCTCCCTGGATGGGATGGTCCACACATCACGTCTACTCGGTACCGGGTTCCCCGCGATATTTTGTGACTGCCTGTCCGTGCGGTGCTCGTGTTAGCCTGACTCCTCGGCTCCCTAGGCCCGTCGCGGAATAGGGAGGTCGACATGACCCGGTTGGGATTGCGGTGAGTTCTGATTCATCTTGCTTTTATACGCTTTCTTCTCTGCAGTTTTCTCTTTCCTTCCGCTTTTCCTCCTTTCCACCTTTCCTTTTCTCCTGTGTTCCTCTTTTCCGTGCCGTCTACGTTCTTCTTGGTCTCTTCTTCCCGGCGTACTCCGTTGGTTCGTCAACCTGTTGTTACGTCAATGATCTGTATATTGCGCGGCGACACGTGCGTTCAGTGAACGGTGTGCAACTTGCTTGTTGTACTTCCTTCTCGACGCGGCGTGCTGGCGCATTCTTCCCATAATTCCCAGCTGGTATCTATCGTGTCATTGAATAAAGTAGCGGTTTTCCGTACGATCCGCTGCGATTCTTCTCGCGGTAATACCACCCAGCCCTTTCGTGTTCTGTCTCTCGTCTCTTTCTCGTGCCGCCTCGGCGGCTTTTTATTTTATTCTTAACTTCGTCTGTGCGCGGTCGCCCTCCTGAACGCGCCACAAGTGTGTCCATGACAGACGGAGGGGGGCACTTTCAACCCCTGCTACGTTACGACGGAATGACGAGTGAAACTTAAGGACGGAGAGACCCCTGTGTTTACGACCGATTATCCTTCGGGAGAGAAACGTTTATGGCACGGCTATCCCTTTTTTTTCGTTCACCACGTGATTTCGGTCTCGTCGACTCGATAAATACTTATCGCGTTTATGGATAACTGAATACCGAGAATTATGAAATTCTTACGAGATTTTCTGGCCTATTTATAGAAAATTATGCTACAGAAAAAAAGATAAAACTTCCGCGTCCTCCGACCCCGTTGCTCCATTTTTTTTATATAATCTTCTTGTTTCGCTTCTCGATGCTCGTTTTAAGACTGTCTTTGTCTGTATTATAAAGTGCCTGAGGTCAGAAAGGAGATACGATTCTAGAAGCAGTGATTTATGTTACAATGAACGCTCGTACAGATAAAGTTCGCGACGCTATAGATTTCAGGGAGTGTGATGGCTAGCTTTTTATCGACATGTTACTTCGAAGAATGTTTCGATTGCCGATTAATCGCCTAACATTATCGAATTTCCGGTAGTGGAAATTTTGACGTTTCATAATTTCGCTGCCGCTATTATGAGGTCACGATCACTCTTAACACGTTGTGGTCAGATCACGAAAATTCTCGTGTTTTCCGTTCTAGAGCTTGTGGACAATCACGAATATTCTCGAATTTTCGTCGTTATCATTTGGAATACTTTGAAAATTTATGTAAATCCTATCTTGTACTCGTTCACCAACAACATAGCTAGCCAGAAAGGTAGGGTCAAAATAGTAATAAAACTATTTTATTATTAGCCCGCAATGTGCTAATTTGGAAAAAATACTGAAATTCATATTACTGCCATTTACGCATACCTATACTTTGACACATGATACATGTAAATGTTAAATCGTGACAATCTCTAAGCAAAATAACGGTTTTCCTTATATTTCTTCTCGCAGATTCGTCGCATCCACAATTTTCCTGGCCGGGATTGTCAATGGGGTATGTACATTTTACTTTTTACGCTTTAATACTTTGATTATCACGTCGTGAATCGTGAAAGACGAATTAAAATTAGTGTGAAAGACAGGATAACGATAAATTCACAGTGTATAACAAAATATTTGGAAAAGCAACGTAAACAAAGTTTTTGTTTATTTGTAAGGAAAGAAATAGTTTTTATTTGACACAGAGAAAACTTATTACCAAATTACGGAATTTATGCACTTGTGCGTGACATACTAATAAATATTAGCGAAATCTTCTTTTCTTTTAACCTATAAATTGTTCGTTTAGATACCTTAAATGCATAAAAGAACTATCATGATTTCAGAACAAATTTTGAACTAATTGCCATTGAAGCACAGCATATAAGAAATTCGGATCTGGTTATCCATCGTTATGGATAAACGATGATGAAACAAAATGATTTGCTAGGTAGTTATCTACTATAAAGTGAACGATTCTACAGAGGCTATAAATATCAATGAAACAAAATTTTCATAACGATATGTGTAGGCAATTACAGCAGCGACACGCGTCCAAAATCCGCGATCTAATCATCAGCGTTCACACGCTACGTTACTCGACCGATCAATTTGTTAAACGGTGTGTGCAATTTAACACATTCGATTTAGTGCCGCGGCTATCGTGAACGATGCGCGATTCATTCATGGATTCACGCGTTCGCGAGTGCATCCACGTGCCCGCTATGATTGCGTTGTCCCGACTGCTAGCCAAGAACTTGGCTGGATCGAGAGGATCGCGTTTCGATCGCAATGGGCCGTGTGATTCCGCGGCGCGTGCGATTCGGTTCGGTCTTCCCCTCTCGCATTGTGCGAAACACGAACACGAACACGAATGTGCGCGAGGAGTCGGTGGAACCGCGAAGGCGAGAAAACTCCTATGAAGGCCGTTAGCTAACTCTGTCAGCTTCCACTGAACAGAGTGCCGCGCACGACTCGCGACACTGTCGATCGTCCGCGCGATTAGATCATCTGGAACATCGTTATTTCTGCGTTGCGAAGAGATGATGATCCGGGAGGCGCGTGGGACTTCAAACGATTTTCGCGATCAGCAGGATATCGGTATACGAATGCAATAGAACTTAATACACAGTCAGTTAAAAATGTCTCCGTACATCTTTTAAAACGCAATAACTTTTTTAAAAGTGTACTAAATTACTTGAATTTTTTTAAAGATGATACAGGAACTAGTATACCGTTAATGATTAAAACGCTTCTTTTTTAATTTTGCTATCACTTGAAATGATGATGAAAATAAAAATCTGCCGTCTTTCACCTTTTTTTATCTGAGCTTGTAACGAAAATTTAAAAAATGTCTTTCGTTGATCTCAGTAACTTATATGAGTACTGAAAATGTTGTCGAAATCGGTTAACGTTGTTATAAGTTACAACAAATTAAAGATAGCAAAAATTACAGTTTTGTCACGGATTTTTTCGGACTTTTCAGCACGCATATATGTTTCCGAGATTTACGAAAGGCATTTTTTAAATTTTCATTGCAGGCTGAGATAAAAAAAATTAAAAAACGAAAATTTTTCACTTTTCTTTGTTATTCCAAGTATTAGCAAATAAAAAAAATTCAAATCATTTCCTGCAGTTTTAAAACAGTTATTACTCTTTCTTGAGTAACTGTACGTGTAAGCTACTCACTTAACAAATCGATGATGTTGGGAAAACAAAATAAAGAAGAGTGATAGGATAGAATGTACGTTGCTTTTTAAAATTCGCTTTGAGATACAGAGATTTCTTAGCATCGGTGATATAACCGATAAAGTGGCGATTTTACGTAAAAAAACACATGCAAAAAGAAAAATACAATTTTTCATTTGGGACTTCGTTGTTGGGAAAATCAACTTTCAATATTCAGCGAGTATGCGTACACGTAACTATGGTGGGATGAATGTCGAAAGAAGTAATATGTCACTTATAAATACTATTAGTATCATTAGTATGAGAGGTCGATGACAGTTATAACATGTTAAATGTACACATTCAACTATCATACTTAGGTAAATACAAAATATAATATCGAAATATAACTTTCCAACTTGTAATATAAATGTTTTTTTAGTAAATATATTCATCCTCCTTGTATCTCTAATTTCATATCTCCTAATAAAATACTGATAGTCACTTTGCATTAATAAACATGTTATGAATAACAATTTATAATTAAAGTTCGAACGTTCGGTCGAAGACAATTGTAACATCGACAATTGAAGTCGATTGTAAAAGATTTCTACGCCTAATCTTCTTCATCTTATAATTTAAGTAAGTACCTATATTTCTTAGGTTAACTAATAAATTTAAAGTTCTTATAATTTAATGTAATAATTAAAATGGTAAAATGCTTTGTACAAAAATTAGGGGAAGTAATAAATGAACCATGGATATAAAAGTATGCGAAGATGGCTAGGAAATTTATAGTGCAAGGAAATTTTTTGAAATATGAGTCCAATGTTGTAGCTGTAATGACTGGTACTTGAAGAATGCCATGCTGTGTTGAACCAACTCTGGTTCTATATTATATTAACAACTCTTAATGCACCTTAAAAATAAACCTTAATGCACAACGAAACGACTGTAACTGAATAATCTCAGATGAGTAGTTAGAAGGTCCGTACAATAATCGTCGTTGTAAATGTGATAGTTTATGTGTAATCGTGTTCCAAAATCGAAGTATTAAAACCGTCATCGGTGTTTCTTATCAACATAATATCCTGTGTTACTCATTTCTATCTATGGATTCGTGTAGATTTAAATGAAAATAAAACTTATGACTTGGTTAGTAACTTACTTTATTGATGCAAAAGTGGTTGGAAATGCTGAATATTGGAAGTCGATTCTCGCGACATACAGAATTTTATTGCGTGTATTCTAGGAAAGTATCAATTGAGTTCAGAAACCCGACCTAATAATAAATTATTAAACCATTGAGTTTGGGAGGCACTGTTATGAGAATATCGCGTTTAGAGTTTCGAAGTAAACTTTTCAACTGAATGATAGTGAATGCATATGTTCGCATTGTAGTTTTGCGAGTGGCTCTCTAACTACCCTAAACTACATCGTAACACGCAAAGGTATTTGAACAGTCTTTAAAACGGAATAACGTTTTCAAACAAGACCGAACCACTTAATTTTGTAACTGACTAGAGAATGTCTTTATTGAAAAAGTTGCAATAAATGTATGTATCTGGGAAACCAAGTTACTTCACCTATCATGTTATTAATGATGAATTCTTTAAATCAAGAAAAAATATTTCACATTTCATTTGTTTAATTATCAGTCGTCTTAACTACTTAAAGATAAATACTGCTACTTGAAGTTTATAATTTATATTACAAGGTGCGTTCAATAAAACTCTGATTTTGTTTGTGCAATATCATTCAATGAAATATTATTGTTCATTCACTATACATTTTTGTTCATTAATTGGTCGTTTGATGTATTTTTATATAATTTCATACTACATTTTTTAAAAAAGCCATAACTATAAATAATGCTACAGCTGTGTCCGTTTACAATTGTATTATCCAGGGGATTAAATAACGATTTCTGAATGATCATTTTAACAAACATGCGACTTATTTGTTCATTCACTGGACTGATGACGGTTGTAACACTTTTATTTTAGTACACGATTACACATAAACTATTGTATTTATAAGAAGGATTATTGTACGACCCCCACTTTGGATCGGTTGTAATACAGCATGACATACTTTCTGTGTCTAGTCAATACAACTACAACATTAGACTCATTTTTAAAAAACTTCCCTTGTGCTATTTTCCTAGCCATCTTCGCATACTTTTATATCCATGGTTCATTTAT
Source organism: Augochlorella aurata (assembly GCA_028455555.1). NCBI lineage: Eukaryota > Metazoa > Arthropoda > Insecta > Hymenoptera > Halictidae > Augochlorella > Augochlorella aurata. The sequence continues at coordinate 1,781,438 of CM052158.1, read as the reverse complement.
TAGTTCCCCTAATTTTTTTACAAAGCATTTTGCCAGTTTAATTATTATATTAAATTATAACAACTTTAAATTTATTAGTTAACAAATATAGGTACTTATTTAAATTATAAGATGAAGAGGATTAGGCGTTGAAATCTTTTACAATCGACCTCTTATTGTCGATGTTACAATCGTCTCCCACCGAACTTTCAAACTTTAACACGTTGAGTGCCACGTCCGCCATCGGTGGCGGACACTAGACTTTCCGTTTAGGCCGCGTCCACCACCGGTGGCGGACAGCGTGTAAGAAACACTGGTCCTACAATACATTTAATATAAAGAAATAAAGAAATAAAGAAATAAAAAAATAAAGAAATAAAAAAATAATGTCAATCCCGTACTTGCAAACGTCAAGGAAGGTTTTTTTCCGCCAAGTCCTTGGTTATAACCATTAATAGTTATTACGGTCGCCGATCGGGTGCCGCTACAGAGATAAATGACAATCGCGCGAAATCGTCCTCCAGCGCCACGGGGGTCACCGGTGACCCCCACCGAAATTAACATGCCAATCATGTTTATATGTTGTAAATTATCTATTGTAGATAATATTTCAACATTATATGTATCGCTTAATAGAAAGTTCATCGTGGCCCCACGGACAATCCCGGTAAAATCGGCGTGGCACTCAACCTGTTAAGCGGCGCGCGTTGCCTGAACGGGATTGCCTTAGAAATACGCGAGGCACTCAACGTGTTAATTGTAAATTGTTATTTATAACACGTTTATTAATGCAAAGTGACTATCAGTATTTTATTAGGACATATGAAGTTAGAGATTTAAAACAAGGAGGAAGAATATATTTGCTAAAAAAAAAAACATTTACATCACAATCTTAAAACAGTAAGGAAAGTTAACTTTTACGTATCGGAAAGTTATTTTCTTCCGTATGTGTAACAATATCTATAATATATTTTGAGGTATTTAACGTGTTACAACCGTCATCAGTTTCCTTTAATGTAAATCAGTTACGAATGGTAAAGTTCGAAATCAATTTGTAAGAAATAATTGCATAAACTTAATGGTTTTATGAGCAGTAATCGAAATCCATTAAACGAATCTTGGTTATTTATTTATTGACTAATTAAACGGGCCAATTACCCTTTAAATTACTGAGGATGAAACAAATTAATAATTCAGTTGCAGAGCACACACTGTAAATTGTGTCGGAAGATTTGAAAATCACAGAGTAAATGAATGTTGCTGCTGTAAAAGTTGCATTATTGTTATAGAATTCTGTGAATTAATTATTTTCATAAATAATACTAGGATTCATTTTGTAACATTTCTTTGATAATATAATTTATCTAAACAATTAACGAAGGTGTCATTTTAATGTCAAAGAGTTTTTAAATTCTGAATATTAGGGATGAGATCAAGTACCTTGCAAACCCCGAAAGTACTTTAAAAATTAGAAAGAGTAAGCACTCCTTTTTCTCTGATCTTTTTAATAATTATTTCTTTTACTTTTGAAATCAATCATGTTGCCCTTTAATACATAATTCAATTCAATCTGTATAACTATAATTGAAAATATTCTATATTCATAACTTCGATGTGAAAGCTGCAATTACGTTACATGCAACATCGATAACTAATATCCCATATTTTGCACGTATCATAAATTTATTGGCCAAAAAATCAGTCGACCTGATATATATATATAAGACCACCTGAAAAATGGTTTAACTCTCTTAAAACTGGACTAAATGACTTCAATTTTCTTCAGATGATAAAGGGACCAGTCTACTAGATAATGACTATAATACTTTCTTTAAAGTTTGCTATTACTTGGAATGACAAAGAAAAATAAAAAGCTAATGTTTTTTAACTTTTTTATCCGAGTCTATAACGAAAATTTAAAAAATGCGTTTTGTAAAACAATATAATAATAAAATAATTGAAAAAATCAAGTCATTTAGTTCAGTTTTAAAACAGTTATATCATTTTTCAAGTGGTCTTAAATATATGTCCGCCACTGTGCATAATCACAAACGTGAAATATATGAGGCGAGAACATTAAAACTGAAGTTAATACACGTCGAAGTAATGGTTCAAAGTGAGTCGAAGATGCTGATTCAAAATATTTAAAGAGTGCAAATCTTCCATTTAAGAAATAGATAAAAAAGTATTCGTAATAGTTCGGTAAAAGGAAAAGAAAAGAAAATGTAATTTTATTATCGTAGCGCGATTAAATTTTGACAAACAGCTTCGGACTCTAGTTGCGATAAGCGACATCAGGATCCCCGAAATATACGGTTACCGTAATTCTTCTTCCACGGCGAGCTTATTTTCGTGCATCGCACACCTAGGCTATCGATAAAGGGAGGATCAATCGGTGAAGCGATAACAGGTCCACAGGGCCACACAGGTCCCGGCGGATTTGTCGTCCGTGAACAACGGAAAGGTGTTAAATCCGAAATAGGGCAGTCGTCTGTTAGCGACCAGTCCGCCTACGGCGCCGTAACCGCGCGCGTTGTAATTTTATTACGCCATGTACACGCATAAGTACTTACGCGTACAGGCACGCGAGCCAGCTTAGTCACTATTGAAAATAGTTCAGAATTGGCTGCAACTTGATTGCCGCCGTCTGGCGAATTTAATCGACTTTTTAACTTCCTAACGAACACACGATACGTTTGACGTCCAAAAATATGATAACTTTTTAAATTAATTTCATTTGAAACTATCATATCACTCGACCGCATGTATGTGTAAACGATACTATATTACATTGCTACTGAAAATGGATTTAATTGCATTAGAATCTTTCGTAGAATAAAAATTACTCATTGTAGAAAGAAAATAAAAATGCTATTAGACTTTGTCAATTAATATGTTTTCTTCCGTTTGGAAATGTATGCCATAAATGCATTTAGATCCGCAGTCCACACATTAATTCTCAAACGGCGGAACTTTTTGACTAAAATATAACTTTGTATCCATAATTTCTCAACATATTCTTTAGTGAAATTTGTTGAAATGTAAATTAATTGTCAGAAGCTCCCCCTGTGACAGATTGTCGCAGTACAGTATTAATTCTTTGGTTCCAAATGAACCCGGACTCCGCTGTCCGCGAGTTAAACTTCCTATATCGAAGGTTTTAAATATCGGATTACTTCAAATAATTTATTACTATTATTTTAAGAGTAACATATGAAAAATAGTTATCTTGTACTCCATTGTAGTAAATTATATTGATATAATTTTTTATTTCAAAAAGTTGATTCAAACAATGTAACAGATAATTTAGCATACGATGTTGAACTAACGTAACTGTCTGCACTCGCTTTAATTAAATTGTCTACGAACAACTTAAGTATTTTATTTAAAAAATTAACGATGGGAATAATTGCTTTGTTTAAATCAAATTCAGTATAAGATTCTATGTTCAATTCTTTTTTATTTTCTTTTGTTTGTTGCAGTCATGAAATAAAACAATATGTTGTGTATTTAATCATAATATACAGTTTTAATTTAATAAGAGGTATACCTTATTAAAATGATAAAATGTAACGATATCTAAAGCTTCTTAACTTTTGTTGGTAAGAGTAATCAGAGCACTGATAAAAACACACTAAATAGACACAGATAGTAACACTGGTAGCATAATTACATTGAGTTATTGTAAAAGTAATTTCGGTTTTCCAAATAGATAGCTTACAGAAAAACTAGAATAATTTTTGCAACAACTCAATATATTAATTTTACAATTCTAATAACATATGAACATAAACTAATTTCGCTCTGAAATGTTCTCCTTGCATGGATTGGCTGCGTTGACTTAAACGGTATTGTTAATTATTATTAATATCTTAAAGTATGCGTCGATTCGGAAATGTAAAATATCCCAATACAAAGTTATCATTAGACCGCGGATGTTTATGCAAAATATAAATTGTGAATGTAAAAACTATGAAAACTATATACTGTTTTTAATTGAAATTGGTTTATTATCTGGAATATTTTCTGCTACTTACTACTGCAACTACTATTACTGTACTTCCCACTATTTACCATAATTTGCATTACAATGTATTACGATTATTTTTTCTATATTCTGGTTTTTCAATTCGTGCCTTTTATCAAATGAAATTAATTTAATATTCTTTCAAGATTACAGGCTGTGATAAAAGTATACGTATCCTTTTCTCAATATTGTCTTGTTACTTCATCTAAAGTTTCAATAGTTTTACCATTTAAGATGTTAGATTATTAACCAAATTTTAAACTACTCGAATTGCATCACTTAACGATAATATGTTCGACTCGAATTTCATTATAGCATCTGGTAAAATGCGGAAATCAGCTTCAATAGAAGTCAAATAGTCGGTAAGGTTTTCATCCTTGAAAATGCATACCGCGTCTTTTTCTTTAAAGGTTTCGACAGCCTAGAAATAAATGAAAACTTGATTACCTCATATAGAATTAATGATGCAATTAATCTTAATTATCTAAATAAAACACTATGAAAGGTAGTTACTTCTTTGATGGCGAGCACATGTTATGCTTAAAGCATTGTCGCCTCTAATTATGTTTCCAACATGTTAGGATCTAGTCAATCGAATATATACAAAACATGCAGAAATAAGACAGATATGTGCAAAAAATATGTAATATACAAAACATATGTAATATGCAAAACATGCAAAATAAAAATTATAATTTTGTAACCTTCTAATGATAAAACTTTCTGTCCAATCCCATAAGTTTAATTATTGTACGCGTTGTATGTAGATTCCGCGATGTTTGAAATGCGTAAGATCGTTTCGCAAAACGTGAATGACTTTTATCATAACGAGTGTTTTAAGTCAGAGGAACAAGTTTACAGAGGTAGCGATATTAATTATAGTCGTCGTGTAGTCAATTGCAAGGTAAGCGCACTTAAAGCGGATCCAACTGAGTAAATATGTCGCATTTATGGAAGTTTCAATTATAGTCGCGCTTGTTTGCCATTAACTTGTTAAGTATCTTGATACTACGTGGTTGTAGGTAACGGATTGAATGGGAAGAGAATGTGGAAGCGTTAAATGATTGTACTAACGCGTACAATGTACATAGTTTGATATTTCTATACTTTGCTATACCCGTATGTTCCATAGTTTGAATATCACGTTCACGTGTAACGATTTCATTTGAAATCAATGATCACTATAATTCGATTACAATAAAAATTGATAACGCTTCCAACTGTTTTACAATTTCATATAGAGTAATTCTAACTTGGCAACGAATCATATAAGACCTGATGTTAAATTAGAATTATTTTCAATTATTTCCAATAATATATATAAATAATTGTATTCTAAGGAAAAGCTGCGAAAGTTGCAATTAGTTAAAATGACAAGAGCACAATTAAAAAGTTTACTACGAAATGCATTGTTTAAATTTTCGTTATAAGCTCAAATAAAAAGTCATTTTTTAACTTTCTCATTTCTTTATTATTCCAACCAATTGCAAATTTCGCAAAAACTTCTGTACTCATTATGTAGTACACTGTTCCCTCCAGAATCTCAACAAAAATTCAAGTCATGCGGCCCAATTTTGAAAAAGTCAATTTATTTTAAAAGATATTCGAATGGTTTAGTGATTAACTTTAAATTGGAGGTGTTGAATTATTCGATTATTCGTGATAAGGTCATCAAACTTTTGGATCGTTTGTCACTCGAAATTTTCGTATTTGAGATCCGGAGAATCATTCGGAACCTTACTGGTTCTTCGAACAGCATCGCGAAAATTCGCGTGGCGCGGTACAGCGTCTCGAAATAGCCGGGGTCTACGGTTCGTTGCTGTGATTTTTTCATCGCGCATGTATGACGATTTTATGAGTACGCGTCCGTCGGGATTGTAAAAATCGCTGGCGAACAAATTAAGGTGGCCCGGTCTCACACCAGAGTTAACGTCGCTCGTTAAATCGGTTGAATGTGCGGGGGAACCTCAGAGAAAAGACCTTGGATCGGTAGCGAACGGTGCACAGCGAATGAAGTAGAGAGGGAGAAGCGAACGGAGGAGACGAAGAAAGTCGAGGCTAGGGTTGCAAGAGAATCAGCAGTAGGATCGACCGAAATCCAAGATGATGATACTGCGTCGGCTGGTTACGCAATCGTGAATTTACGAAGGCGGACAAGATACGATGATAAAAGGAACAATTCTTGTGCCGCGGCAGTCACGAAAAGATATCTGCCTATCTGAAATAAGAAAATTAGGCTGCCTCCGTATAAAACGGAATTGACATTGTTGCGCGACCCGCGTTAAATCGTTGCCCTATTCTAGCTAAACGTAGAACAGTAGCAGATGGTATACAAATTGTTCACTTGTTGCAAGAGTGACAGAACTAAGAAATCGTAATTTTGAAGACGACAAGTTTAAGTGTTCTGAATTGCCACAGCTTTGTAACAACGTTGCATTCACATACACAAATTGGAGTGATCAAGTGTTGAATTTGTATAAAGGATGAATTAATGTGCTTATTCGGTGTTCTAAATAGTTACTTGTCATTTAAGCAAACCGTATTTTGATTTATAATATTATTAATGTGAAAATCACTATTCAATTATGGGTATTCATGACCAGAACTGGTTTAGATTGTATTTAAATTGGAAAATAGTAAATAGATATTTTATTTCAATTTTTGCATGTATTTTTCAAAATAAAATATGTCATATGTTCGAAAGAATGTACTTTAAAAAAAAATAATTTATTTGTTTACAACAAATTTTTTAAATAATGTTTTAAATAGTATTTTATTTGAAAAACATTGAAAATATTCGTTCCATAGTTCGGCACAATTTACTTATTTAATTTCTTATCAACAAATAAAATAACTTTATTTTATTAAAACATACTGCAAAATTTAGACTGATAATCTCAAACGAACGAAGTCACTCTTTGCGTTATAAACGTTCGTAAACGATGCACTTTGTTACATGTGAATAACTGTATTTAAAGATGCTAAGTTTCATTTGTTTTTATGTTTTATGTTATTAAAATAAAAACTATTTTATTTTATATTTTAGGTTATCAAGATAAAATATTCATTTTTATGATTTAACTTTAGATTACCAAAGTAAACTATTTTATTTTGCACTTTACGTTATTAAAATAACATTTTTTATCTACTAAACTTTGATGTTCTACTTGAAGTACTACCTTATTTCAATTGTGAAAAATCTATTATTTAAAATAGAATTTCAAATATTTTCTCTATAAATATTACCCAACCCTGTTCATATCTCGTATGATGAATTCATGAGCCTGTTCAGAAATGTAATAATGCCTTTGTTCGGTGTTAGAGAATGCTCATTTCTCCGTGAAATCTCTTATGATCAAATATTGAATTTATATAAGGATGTAATAATTACACTGCGGATTTTTATGCAAAATAAACATTTTCTGTATGAATTGCAAGACAAATGAGATAAGTTAAATTTTTCAATATTTAAATCGTTCGCAATTGAAGGTAATTTATTTTTTGAGTGCAAAATAATTTAAATTAAGCAGACATTGTTAGTATTGTATTAGTTAGTCATATATAACTTCCGTTCTTTTATCAAACATTTGTTTTATTTTTTCTCATTTATTTTTTTTGCCTTGTTATTTTATTTATTTTGAACCCTTATCTATTTAGTAAAATCAAAACCTCGTTTTATTAAACTTTTGTTACAAACAATAAATTCTACCCAGTTGCATCGGAAGTTATTTATAACTCGACTTAGAACTTACTTGTGGTACTTTAAAGTTGAAAAACTCAAAATGCTATGTGGAAATCAAAATTTAGAAAAGGTATACATGTCATGACATATGAAAACACGTAAAATATAATGAACCGTGGTGAAATGTCGAGCGATAATGATTCTAAGACAATCCTAGTTTAAAAAACTTAACATACAATATTACGTTCATACTTGTACTATTAAAAAAGTAAGAAAAAAGCAGAATTTTAGTATTGAAAGACATGCATGGTTCTGGAAGAAAGACGATTAGTAGATGGTCAGCAGTACTATCTAATCAACCTCGCGCTATTACGTCTGCTAAGATTAACACAAGCATAAAAAATGTTCGTTGCACGAGCCAGGCAAGTGGTAGTATAAATCTTACCATAATTATAGGGAAATCATTACTAAAATTAAAACGTGACACTAAACCTTATTATTCTCTATGGACCTTTTCATTATTCTCATGGCATATTATTATACGTATTATTATATGTATAAACAATCCTTAGAAAGATGACAAATAAATAGAAATTAAGGAATGATTTAAGCATTGAGTGTAATAAATTGCTATAATAATAAGCAGATATTCGTTTCATTTAAGGTGATCTGATTGCGAGTAGTTCAAATTGTACTGTTTTGAAGCAATAAAAAATGAAACACTAAACCTATCATGACGGTCAGAACGACCGGATTCACGTTTTGTATTTTTAAAATTGTTGAAATTATAAAGATATTTTCGTAGAAAAGAATTGAATTTTCTTAAGTGAAGCATACATTGTAATAAAAATTGTGACGAGTTTAAATAAATTCAGTCTTTCAATTTTAGCGCTAGGTTTAGTGTTAACCTTTATCTTCTCATTTTTCCAGCTCAATTTATTCTTTGACGTTAAATTTACACAAAGGTAAGAAACTAATAAGATGAAACAATGAACAATTAGCTGTGTAAGTTCCTTCTTTGAGAATGAAAATCTGAGGTGAAGTGACACAATTTTTAACGGAAATTATTTGCGTTGTACAGAACTAGTACAGATTATTTCTCCAGTATCCTGGACATACTGTATCGAATTATATAATATATAATATAGTGTATTATAATATATAATAATATACATATAATATAATACAGATAAGAGAGAAATTCTTGCTTTGAAACGGTTGGCATATTTCACCGAACAAAATATCGTAGAAAATTATTTGAGATTACTGTTGCAAATAATTTGATTAGAAGGAAAGCTACTTGTGCATCTAAACAAATTAAAACGTTATATTGATGACAGAACCGAACACATGCATTACAAGTTAAAAAACAAGAACATATCGAAAATTAGAGGCCTACACAATTTGTTATTTACGTGTATTGTAGGAACTAGGGAAAGATCCATGCATTATTAAAAACCTATGCAGTTCTACATTATTTATATTTATAATTTATAAGACACAGAATATGCGTCTATACGTTCTATCATGTGTAGGTAATACCATTGTCTACTATGTACGAACGTACTCATACGAAAGTGCATTCATCATGCGTGACTATTTATGTGTTCATGTTATTCCCGTGAAATCTTGTTGAAGTCGAGTCGATCTACTGTCAGTTACGTTTGCATACTTGTATAAGGCAATACGGATGCATCATTAAGAGTTTTCATGCTATTCATATAACACACGTGTTAACGTTTATTTCATCATTGCCTATGCAATACTGAATATACGCTACCCTAAAACGGACAACCGATTATCTTGAATGCTTATACTGAAGTGTTTCAAGTGGAGTTAGCTTAGTATAGTTCACTTAGGATAGCTTTGATAGTGATAACGTTAATGCACAGAGTAAAATTTAACCCCCGACACTTTGAATAAGAAAAATTTGAAATTAAAATTTAGAAACCTAAGTAACTGGGGTTATACTTAAGAATTTTATTTCTAGTTTCAGTACAATTAAAGTACCTTTTCAGAACAATTTAAAATAACTTTGTACTAAAACTCATTGTACTATTTCTCATCGAAGGATTTAAAAACAGAACTATTTAAAATTAATAACGGAGAGCTGAACACCATGAAATATAAATTTTTTAGTAACAGAATTTTTCGAAATAAAAAAAATAAATCATATTTATAAATTCAAGTCCTATGAAGAATACACAACTAAAATTATATTATTATAAACTAAAAAGTATATTATTATATCTCCGATAGGCGAGAAAGTGACTAGAAATCTTCTCTTTTTCAAAACGAAGACGTACTGTTTTAATCCAAATTTTTCCCATCGTAGATGTACATTTACTCTTTAAAATATATTGACGTCATTTAAAACGAAATAATTTTTTCAAAATTCGATTGAATAACTTGAATTATTTTGAAATGTTAGATGACTTAGTTTACCTCAAACTGAATACAGAAGTTTTGCAAAAGTTGCAATTGATTGAGATTAAAACAAGAAAAAAGAAAACATTAAAATGACTGTTTCCTCCAAGCCAAAAACGATAATGTAAACAATGTATTGTGTACATCTCGGTGATGGGTATTTTCATCGAAATCGGTTGACCTAGTTGTGAACTACAACCACTTAAAGATAGCGAAAATTATAGTTTTTACAACTTTCGATTGGCCTCGTTGTGAACTACAAACATTTGAAGATCGCAATATTTCACAACTTTCGACAAATAATTGTAAGATATATAGAGATTTTTAAAATTAGTGTACGGTAGCACTCTGTCACATAACTAGGAGCGTAGTTATGGGATGCCTTCGGATTAATGAGTTTCAATCGATTTTGTCTATTTAGAAGCATGCACGAATTTCAACAAAAATCTGACATATCACGGATGTAGGTGTGCATGTTTGATAATTTTTTAGATCTCAGTTTATAATCCTAGTTGTAAAAAATGATATAAACAATTTTAATCCTCAAAAATGCAAATGTTTTATGAATATACGAACTATACATATCCGTATACATATACTTATGAATATTCTTATGACTATATTCGGTACATCGACCGAATATTTTTAGTAACAACATATTATCGAAATAATGACTTAAGAATTTGTTCAGATTTTCTACTTTGGTGCGTCATAGTTGAAATAAATAAATACTGATCTTTGAACGATTTTCGTTCGAAAAAATGACCTATGCTGAAATTATTCTTTTTATTTTTCATTCCATAAAGATATTACGTGGTATTAAATATTGTAAGATAATAGAGAATATACATATCTAAATAGCAAAAAATCACGTTTAGCGATATATTCGAAAGTATTGACGCTAATGCCAAGACCGCCGTTAGTTGAGAGGTTAGAGTGGCCCTCGCAAATCTAAATTTTTCCTTTAGTAATCTTACACGTTCCTTTTTAAATTATTAATCATCTAACAACGAATGATATTTCTGTACAATTATATGTAGAAATTATAAATTATAAATATAAAAATATGTAAAATTATAAATTACAATATTACATGCAAGAAAAGATACTTTCGGAGTGTTTCTTTTCACATGCCTTAAAAATCATGTATTGTCATCCTCAATCTTCACCGTTATCTTCATCAATCACTGATACGATTTGGTCTTGATTAAATATGTGTGACTATATTAATGTTAATTGTAGAACTTGAACTATATATCTAGCATGGTTTCATGTGAATAACATCCGATGGTACAGTTGCAAATTTAAAAATTCAGCTTACCGATTCACCAATTGTCTTAAGCCGTTTCCTATTTAGCTGAAGTAGTGGACGGAGATAGTAATATTAATATCGGTTATTTGAAGAATAACATAATTGTTATTACACACCTAATACAGTAGAACATTCGGGTGTTAAACGGTATTGCTACGCGTGTAAAAACAGCATAGCAATAATACATTATACATTACTTTCGAATTATAATATAATACTTTCAAATATATCGCTCAAAGCGATTTGTTGCTATTTATACATGTATATTGTTTATCATCGTAAAATATTTCATACCACGTAATATTTTTACCGAATGAAAAATAAAAAGAATAATTTCAACTCAAGTTAATAACAAAAATTGGTTTTTATTTCTTTTAACTACACACTAAATTCAAAAATCTGAAAAAATTCTCAAAATTCTTTTTTGTTTATATGTATCTACTAAAAAAATTTGGTCGGTGTATCGACTCTACTTTTACAAGAAATCTGCATTTTTGAGGATTAAAATTGTTTATATCATTTTTTACAACTAGGATTATTAACTGAAAAATCTAAAAAATTATCAAACATGCACACCTAAATTCGTGATATGTCACATTTTTGTCCAAATTTTGCATGCACTTAAATAGGCTAAATCGATCGAAAACCGTTAAACCAAAGACACCCGGTAACTACGCTCCTGATCGAATGACGTTGTTTAAATCCACTTAAAGGCACTTTTGACCTACTTAATCGGTTATACACTTTGCTAATATTATTATTTGGCATGCTTAAAAACAGTTTGTGCAAAAATATAAAAAATTTGAAAGGAAGGTAAACGTATATATCATTCACACAAAAATAAGACAAAGAGGAATTGTGCTAAAAGTAATGACAGCACTTCTATCGTACATATAATTTTAAAACACAAAATTCAGCAATTCAAACATCTTTTAATAGATTTCTTTTAATGAGTAGATTATAGTACCTATATCTGCTTCTTCTGAGTTATCAAAGCAAACAGACAAAATATATACAAACTTCTTCCTACTTTCTGTCAAGAATGATCTTCGTAATTTAGTAACAACAGAAATCTGATCGATAAAGACTTAAAAGATGTTACATGTACATATCTTACTGTACAGTACGTACAGTACGTACCAGTAAAGTGCGGTTATTCCAATTTCTGTGCCATATTTTTTCATCTGAATGCACTAAACAAACAACTTCGACGAAGTTCTACTGTCGAGCCAACATTGATTTGTATGATTGAAGTTCCATCGAATTGAAAGGGTTAATAATAAAGGAGACATAGGGTAGATGTCCCAGTTTTCATGTCTGTCAGAAAAGTTTTATGTACCCTGAATCTTACATGTTTATAAAATTGTTCTTTTTCTATATATTTTTCATCCGGGAACGGAAGCTGGGACATCTACCCTACTTACAATCTTACAAGGGCATTTAACCAGATGTCCGTTTTGTTATTGTTTTGTTATTGTCCGTTTTATTATAGATGTTAGTTTTGAAAATCTAACAATTAGGAGTTATATTCGCTTGAAAAATTTGATATCCGTTAGAAAAATGAAGTCAAAATCCAGCTTAAGTAGCTCCGAAAATAGCTTTAAACGATCATTTGTTCAAAGTTTTATTCACTTTTTGGGTTTTTCTACATTTCTGTGAGTAGTATCCATAATTGAAATAGACATTTCAATTTCTGTGCAGTAGGCCTGCCTATGACATCCTCTTCGTACACGTTGCAAATGTCCCGAGCTGCTTCGGCAGCTTTTTGACCTCGATGAAAAGCGAAGAATAGCAAATGTTAAAAATGCTGATGTTTGCCTCCTGAATGTTCCACTTCTAAGCCTAAAGAATCATAAAAAATTAAATTATTCGTAGAAGCGAATGTAACAGTTTTGTAAAGCTGAAAGAGATCTTTCGAACAGTTTACTCACTTTAATAATTAATGCACAGGACGTTATAAGACAAAAACAAAAACACCGTGAATTTATTCGCCAACTCAATATGTGTGTTTATAAATGTTACTTTACAATCTCTTTAGAGTATTTGAAAGATACTAAAATTCTTCTTAGCTGTCTTACAGTTGTCGCATTATTCCTAACTGTTACGTAAATCAGGAAAATATGTAACTATTAGTACGAAAGTCAATGAGTATTGCTCGACACAGAGTCGTAAACACTTTTATTTAAACAATTTGAGAAACATGTTAAATACAAAAGTTATTCGATTTCAAGGGGACCACACAATTGTTTTATTTACTCTTTTGTTGTCAATCGCTTCGAAGGATAATACGATATAACTATAATTATAACTATAATTTTTTCTATCGGCAGTAGAATGATACGATATTATTTATATAATTGTCGTATTTCTACCTTGCTAAATGAAGGAAGTGTCATCTTGCACATATTTGCAGTAATGATGTCAGTAAATCTCTGTCGTGTTTGATTCGACACGAGGTCGCCGTAAATTAACATATTAACATCAAGATTCGACGATTTGCGGTGAAAATATAAGAGAAACGTTTAGAAACGCACTCTAAATATTTAGGATATATCTCAAAGTCGATAATTAAAAGAATACAAAAGTGTGTGCTTTAGACTTTGTTACATCGTTCTTTCGAAAATAGATCGATTCATTGATTGTAGCTTTCAAGAATTTGATCTAATAAGAAATTTCCAATGAGTATTAATTAAAAATTTCATTTTATGTTTCGAAGAGTTGTATTTGCAATAATTATAATAAATAGTATATGTATACATATGCGTAACTATTAATGGTTGCACATCCACTGAACTGTGAAATTAGATATATCTATGAGATATTTATGCATTTATTAAAATCAGAGTTGGACATAATTACTTATTCTTAACAAATTATTCTGACTGTATATTTCAATCATTCTTCACTTTTTATTCGAATTAATTCTTAATTATTAGTAAACAGACGTTTAACAATTACTTGCGTTAATATACAAATAATGGCGCAATCTCTATCTGAATAATTAATTCGAATAAAAAGTGAAAAATGATAATATGTTGTAAATATGAATTCCGAATTGTACGACTTTTGTACCCGAAGGAAGGTTATTCAGTTATTCATCAATGATCAATCTTGTTATAAAAAATAACGTAGAAGAAATTAGTCAATAAACTATGGAAAAACACGATATTCTCTAATTTTTATTCAAGTTGATTATTTTTCGCAGTAATTCCTGTACAAATAAATTCTTATTCGAATAGCAAATAATTTTTCATTTCAATGAATTTTTATTTGAATAAAATCTTATTCGGATAAATTGTTATTTAGATAAATTTTTATTCGATTCAATATCTTATTAGTCATCCGAAATAAAGTTTTTCTACGTTTTAGATAAAATGTGCTTGGCTGATAAAGCTCAAAAGTAAAACGAATAATAAATTGTATCGACTCATCACTATTCTTTTTGAAATTATTTAAAACAGTTTAGTACTGATTCATGTGTCATGTGTATACATATGTCACTATGTTTTCGTGAAAAACCATCTCATTGTTTACAGTTTAAACCAAATATTCTATTCGTGTCATATTATCTCTAAAAAACTAATCAATATTTCAAATAATGCCATATTATAGACATATACGATTACATTAAACAATTTTTGTGAATATTAATATGTATATATGAAAATTGTTGCATAAAAATCAGAAAATGACGGTTATTAATGCTTCATTGTTGTAATAATTTTATTAGAATCTGCGCATGTAAGAAGTAGACTGCAGATTTCATGTATTTATCACAGAAATGAACAAATCAAATACAAAACTGTAAAGATATTAGAAGAATTTCATGACATTATTACATTATTTTGAACTTACTTTAATTATTAAAAGAGGAAAAACATTTTCATTGAACGTATATTTCGTGCCATTATTATGGACAATTTTTATTTTGCACGAACATCCGCAGTCCAGTAACAAGCACGTATAAATAGTTAAAAAATAGCGATGTTCTGTACGACGAGGTACATGTGTTCGGCAATTAATTAATTCCATTGAATTATATAAAATAGTCGATGTAACATTCGCAAGTTTTTCATGTTCCAAGAAATGTTTCTACGCCTCCCGTTGCTTCTAATCGTGATCGCTTCCACTTCAGATTACGTTGATGGGTCACGACTATCTTCCGGTTCGATAAGGCTTCATTCATTCAGTACATTTCCGAAAAAACGTCGGCTTATTTTGTGCATCATTAATCGTGACCAGAATGCTCACGAAACGGTCCGACAGAAGAGAGAAATCAAAGAGGAACAGAGTCGCGGCACGTCATTTCGAAACGATAACGAGCCGGCTATCTTCCCGCGTTTCCTGTCAGTGCGTGCCATCCCGAAACGTAAAAAGGATAAAACGTGAAAACGGGGGCAAGACAATGACTTTCTGCGAACACGATGACGCATCCACTGAATCGAGCCAATCTCTGTGTTATGCTCGCCGGACGTGGAATAGAAGCTAGACCAGAGTTGGAGGTAGCAAGTGGTCCATGATACTCGGACCATGAAAAATTAATTATTTATGACTACAGAAAGTGTAGAGTTATTTTTATTAAGGTGTTGTGGCATTATTATTTAATAATCGAATCACGGGCGAGGAGTGGGATTAAATTAAATGATCGAATGATGAATAAAAAGTAAGTTGCGATTGAAAATTATCTTTATATTTTAATATTACATTTAATAAATTGATAAGATATTGTTATCGAGAGTGAATACGTTGCTTAAAATGTATGTAGATCGATCATTTATATATATTCCTATATATATGATGTAATAAAATTCATGCAAAATCTAAACACGCTAAGTTTCGTCATTTTTAGCAGACATCGCATATTTTTAGTGGTTGATTTTATTATTAAACGAGTTATTAGGTATTTAGCTCACAGAGCGTAAGATGAAAGAAGTTTTGCCTTCTAACACAGACTGTGTAACATACTGTATCGCCCAAGTTTCTGGTGCACATTCAAGAAGCATAGGTGATAGCTTATCGGTGGTTAACGTTACCTCACAAGCATATGAAGTGCGAAGATTCTTTTACAAACATTCTTAATCTCAGTATCTGTGCATTTGATACATATGCTTAGACGTGCTCTTTAGCTTCAGCTTGAGCATATTATAGTATATTATTTTTCGTTACGTCTGTGAGTAGAGTTTTTAAAAAGGTATTCATAGTTTTTTATGTGACCTAAATATTTGTTTGAAATATACAGAGATCGATTTTTATTACATTGAATATTTTCAGCAATTGCTATTTGATGTAAAGAAGATATTATTTTACTTTTTATCGGTTTCCATTTTAATATTCAATTCGAAGATAAATATTTATTTGAACATATATGTATACAGTCAGTGTCAAAAATCTTTGTACACTTTTTAAGACAGTGATTTCGTAAAATTAGTTTCAAACGACTGAATAAACCTGAATATTCTTAAAACTATCAATGTTTATGGTTTGTTTGCTTTTTTTGCGCCTGTCAGTTTCGACGAAACCTTCAGCATGTATTATTAATTATAATTGATATACATTTACAAAACTTTTATTTCAAAGTTTTATTAAAGCCAAATAAATAAAGTTGTAAAAAGCGAGCTTTAGTATTTTCTTTACAATTTCGGACAAATGTAATTTTCTCGAAAAATTTTGCGCCCATCAGCCGGTAAACTAATCTTTTCAACGTCAGAGAAAAATTCGAGTGGTTCGAACCAATTTTATACAATTTATTCGGTTCTAGAGGAGTACGAAATCTTTCGTAGCTGGCTGTACGTAATGTAGTACACATTTGCATCTTATTAGGCATTATAAAATTATATTTGTACTCAGAATATATTGCTACTTCAAAAACTAATACGATCGAAGTTATCTACTTTACTAAAGTTCGACGTTTATATATTATGCGATTATTTTCATTGCTACTACATATTGGTGAAAATATTTAACTATTATATTGTATAAACATACAATAAGGCGCGATTAATTGTATATCGTGATATTGTAATAAATATCAACGGTAATGTAACATTTGTTTTCTCTGAACTCGATAAACTGCTATATGCGAACGGTTGATAAGAAGATTTACTTAGTTGGCATAGTACATAGTTTATAGATCGCTTCAGTAAGCATTATTCGAGACGGAGTAGAAACTTAAAACTATGCCTATCTATTTATTGCAAGGATTCATATCAATTTGATAATACGCAGGTTTTATAAAAATGGTATTCTTTTAGTACTATTATATTATTCGGTATAAAAAGACGCTAAATAAGAAAAAATACAAATACTTATAATATATAGATTATTTAATTTTATTGTGTTAGTCTTTTGAAGTTGGACTGGTTAATTTTTATTATTTCTAAAAGAAACCGTTATTGTTTTTTTTGTTATAAACATTTTATTGCAAACGAAATTTCTTTCTATGAAATAAATGTGTAACGTTTCATTTCTATGAAAGCATTCTATTACAATCTTCGTAAATAATCTTCTACAGATATTGGTTCCTAAGAAACTAATTCTAATGTACAGGGTGTTTCAGCTAAAGCGGACCACCTAAAAATCTGTTATTTTTGGAGAATGTTGTTCAGGTCAGGAAGATCTATAATACGAGGGTAATAATTTGATTACAGTTGGAGAATTTTCGGAGATTTCAAGGTCACAGAAAATTTTTTGATAAGAATCATATACCTTTTTTTATACACTAGTTGATGCAGCTCGACATTTTCTATTAAAAAAGTATTAACCTATCTATGTCGAAAAATGATTAGTTTATCAGATATTTAGTGTTATTTTTCGATGTAAGTACATTTACGAATTGTGAACACCTTCATGTGCATAATGTGCACTTTCGAGCACAGTCAAATCCACATTAAAAATCCACAACATTAAAGTTAAAATATGTGTTAAAATAACTACTATGAGCGAGCAAAATAGAATTTCCCTCCCCGATAACTATTACGAATAACTCGAAAAACTTCCCCTTTACAAAATTACTATAAGTAGACTGCGGGTCTTCATGCATTTGTGACACATGCAGATATTTAAATCGCAGCAAAACGTACATATTAACATGACCTGATTGCGTTTTTATTTTATTTTTACCATGAATAATCTTTTTATTGACGAAGAAATCTTTTCTTCCGTTTTAATCCTTGTAAAATAACACATGAAAATGAGAATTTGCATAAAAATGATTATTCACAACGACAGAAATTGTTTTTTTTTTTTAACAATTCTTTTAGATTTTACAAATGATTGCTATCGTCGTTTCCTGCGTCTAGAACAGTTCCTACTTTCGTTGTATTTGTTTCAGCAATGGGAAAACAATCCACCGGCAGTGGTGCCATTGGGGCGAGGTGATATAGGAAAACCCAAAAATAGCGATGACGATTATAATCCTTCACGACGATGGAAGCCTTTCCTTACGAATAACGAAGGTAACTACAGCGGCACTTGTTTGCATAAACATAACAAATTCATTAAGGACTTCGTTCTTTACAATACTAAGAATAATTAGAGGCTCAAAGTAACTCTAACAGTTTTAATGATATTTAAGCAAACACTTAACGATACATACATTCGTACATTTCTATTTTCTATTATTTCTAATATACAGGATGTTCCACAATTATGTTACTTCTGGGAAATGAGGGGTTTCTACAAATTATTAACGAAAAACAGTGACCAATGAAAGGCGAACTTGGCTGGCCTAAAGCGGTCGAGTCAACGAGCGGTCGAAGCTCAGTTCCGCTCATTTTTCGTTAATAACTTGTCCAATGTTTTTCGAACACTCTGTATGCAGGGTGTAAGTTTTATCTGGATATACAGAATGTCTCGATAACTGTAAAAAATTCTGAAAAATGTTTTAATAAAAGTTGTTTGATGTGAACGGGTATGTAACGAGATTTAAATAGATTTCTTGTTGGCGAAAAAATAACGGAGATTTGAAGAAGTAAAACGAATCCAATGAAATGCAATAGAAGTCATTTCTGTTAACCGAAACGTGAAAAATCGTCGTTTAAGCCTCGAACAGTGGACCATTTTCACGACTGTACTATTTACGCTGTTTATAACAATTCTGAGCTTTATTCGATTAAGGAAACGATTTAAATACTGTAGGTTAAAATCGACACCGCGAGTGCTCTGCGAGGATTAGTCAAGGTTACGCACTGCGTGTTTATTATATACCTGCATGTTTATGAACATTTGGATACCTTTTGCAAATGTGAGAAATAATTTACATTTTTTCACACTTACCTTTTCCACGTTCCTATTGAATTCGTTTTAATTTTTATTATAATACAGTGTCCACGAAAATACAGCATTTTGTTTAAAAAAACCAACATGACCTTGAAATCCCCATCATTTTTTCGCCAACTAGAAAACTACTTAAATCTCGTTATGCCACATTTCACCCCAAACAACTTTTGTTAAAACATGTTTTCATTATCTTTTGTAGTTTTTGAGATATTCTAGACTTCTACATAAAACGGACACCCTGTACATAAGCATACAGTCGTGGACAGTTAGGGAGACTAGGTATCAATAAAGTTTAAACGAATTTCTATTATTGTTACAGAGTTAATTTTTATTTATATCACTAAATATTTATATTTATTATTGCACTTTAAAGTCGTTCTCCTGAAATGTGTATAAGTCACTTTTTGGTTTTACTTTCTCAGAAATTGCTTTGCGATAAATGGCAGTAGTTGTAACAAATCTGAGTAATGCTCATTGCTACATTTTCTATGTGTCTTGGTTTTCAGGTTTCGAAGAAGATAAGCCATACGTAGACAACTATGACGACGATCGAGCCGACGACGACGGTTATGACAGATCACCCGAATATGGTAAGCGATCTGGATGATATCCATATGAGGATGGTAATTGGAATTGTTATCGATTAAATTTTCTGGCAATGATTAAATTGTCTGAGACAGTTATCATAACAGAATTCAACATACTGATACCTTCTTTGTCTAGGGAAATAGAGTTGGTTATATTTAGAGTGAACAATTGCTGTGCCTTTGGCTGTTTCGTACATAATTGATCTTATATTTATCAAATAAGACATAATAAAATTGTTATTCTTTTATTTTGTTTATTTTTTAATTAAAAAAATGTAATATGTTTCACACGATAAATATAAAGTTAATTATGCTTGAAAGCAAACCAAAGGCACAGAAATTGGTCACCCCACAGCAACCATCTCTACCTTATACATTGCAATTACGTAAATGTAATCATCGAAACGAAATAATTGAATTTTAACTTTGAGTTAAACTTGATGGAAATTGGTTACACATATTTAACAAGGATTCGATCATGATGTGAATAAATTGAAATGTATGATTACAGTGTAAAGAATTTATAAATTTTTAATTCTCACTCTGGAGAACAATATGAACAACTACACGTACATACAGTGATAAGCAAAAGTGTTCACACACCTTTTAAAACAGTATAACTTTTTTAAAACTGGTCTAAATGACTCGATTTTTTTTGTAAATCTTAGATAGACTAAATACTTCAGGCAATGATTAAAATACATTTTTTAAAATGTTGTTATTACTTGGAATAAAAAAATGTAAAAAAACTCGTTTTTCACATTTTATATGAGCCTATAGTGAAAATTTAAAAAATGCGTTGAGTGCTTCTCTACATTCCTTCTTTACATCTTTTCTATTCCAATAACAAAATTAAACAAAAATATTTTAGTTATTGTACATTGAAATAGCCCCTCTAACATTTACATAAAAATTTTGCTCGTTACTATACAGTGGGTCAAAAAAGTATTGGCACACCCAGTTTTCTTGGAATATCTTTAAACTATAACTTCTACTATAATTTTATTATTAATTTATTTCTATAACTCTACTATAAAGTAATCTATTAATATTAACTAGGTTTATAAGTGTCTTTTGACACGTAGAAATAGTATGTTGACTGAGAATTATCAGTTATTTGTTATAAGGAAGTAAAGTAAAGAAAACGAAAATTCCGAAGTCAAAAAAGTATTGGCACTCGTACGGTTTTACTACTAGGATAAGTGTTATTCGCTTTCGTACGCATCAAATTCGGTTCTAAGAACATAAACATAAACAGAATTTGCTGTTATGAATTGCTTCTCTCAGTAAACATAATTATTTAGTTTGTGTTTACACTTTGAACAAGCATCATGGCTACGAAGAAGAGCGAGTTATCGTTGTGTGCGCGAATGAAAATTATTTCATAGCATAAAAGTGGTGAAAGTTATCGAAAAATCGGTAATTCATTAAATTTAAGTTCCTCGACAGTGAGAAATGTCGTAAAAAAATTTAAGGAAACTGGCAGCGTCGAGAACAAACCACGTTCAGGTCGTCCGCGAGTGCTTACAACTAGAGAACGAAGAGACATTGTCAAAGAAGCAGTGAAAAATCCTTTTGTAAGTGCCACAAATTTAGCTCCTAACATTGCAACATATTCGGGAAAAGAAGTGAGTACCCAAACAGTCCGAAATGTTTTACATTCTG
The DNA here is from genome assembly GCA_028455555.1 of Augochlorella aurata. NCBI lineage: Eukaryota > Metazoa > Arthropoda > Insecta > Hymenoptera > Halictidae > Augochlorella > Augochlorella aurata. The sequence goes on along the minus strand of CM052158.1, from coordinate 1,759,482 downwards.
CGGAAATTTATGGTAGAGCAGCGAGGAAAAAGCCGTTCATTAATGAGAAGAATAGAGAGAAACGGTTCGGGTTCGCAAAAATATATATAAATAAGACAATGGAATTTTGGAAGACAGTTATTTTCTCGGATGAGAGCAAGTTTAATCTTTTCGCCTCCGATGGAAGAAGATTTGTATGGAGAAAACCGAACACCGAATTAAATCGAAAGAATATTATTCCTACGGTGAAACACGGTGGTGGTCACGTTATGGTATGGGGCTGAATGTCATACCATGGAGTAGGAAATTTGGTTTTTATTGGCAGTACAATGAATGCAGACGTCTATATCGACGTGTTGCGAAATAATTTATTAACGAGTGCAACAAAAATGGGCATAAACGAAACGTTTCATTTCCAACAAGACAATGACCCAAAGCACACGGCAAGGAAAACCAGAGAATGGTTATTGTATAACGTACCAAAACAACTCCCTACACCACCTCAATCTCCGGATTTTAATCCGATAGAAAATCTGTGGCATATTTTAGATTTAAAAATCCGAAAGAAGAAAACAAAGAATAAAACTGACCTAAAAGCGACGCTTTTAAAAGAGTGGTCTAAAATTTCACCGGAAATTACGCAAAAACTTGTCGAATCGATGCCTAATCGATTACAGGCCGTAATTAAGGCCAAAGGCATGCACACCAAATATTAAGTAAGTTCAATATTGTTCATAGTGTTCATTATTGTACTTTCCGCAATGACATCGTACGTGTGCCAATACTTATTTGACTTTGGAATTTTCGTTTTTTTTACTTTACTTCCTTATAACAAATAACTGACAATTCTCAGTCAACATACCATTTTTGTGTGTCAAAAGACACTAATAAACATAGTTAATATTAACAGATTACTTTACAGTTTAAAGATATTCCAAGAAAACTGGGTGTGCCAATACTTTTTTGACCCACTGTATATCATTCGATACCAACTTCCGTTGATTCTGTCAAATGCAAAAAAAAAACACCAAAAAACGCTACAGGTTACAGATATCTTAGAAAATACAATTGCCTCAGAAAGTAATTTAGATTTGCACTATGTTAACGTCTGCGCTAAAAATAATTTTCGTGTTACATGTCAAAAATAACGCCGTACTCAGAACTTTCAATAGTAGTAGATGATAGTTATAATAATAATAGATTGGTGTAGACCAGTGTAGGCATGCAATTTAACTACGCACTACAATGCATGCGCAGAGCGTCTACCGGGTGAACATTGTTATTCTGAATTACAACGGCAGTATTGCGTCGTGTGACGCAGGGTTGCAGATGGTTTTACAATGTTCACCCGGTAGACGGCCTGCGCATGCGCCGTCGTGCGTAGTTAAATTGCATGCCAACTCTCGTGTAGACATTAATTCATTTTTGATATTACTTATTATTTAAATTTGAATTTTATTTAACAGATTACGATAAATATCTCATAAGAAAATTTTAAGAGTCTTGAGAACGGAGTCAAAATGTTGAAATGTTAAACAATATGCCCGAAAATGATTTCGGTCCGTGCGAAGTACAGGCACGCAGCAAAATAGAATGATTTAATCAGATTTTAATCTGACCGCAGACCATTATAAGATTTATGGTATCAATAATTATATATTATCAAAGGGAAACGTTCATCTTCTTTGTACTGTAATAGCCGCTCTGCAATATTGCAAGATTTACGGACACAACTAGTGGCTGTTAATTAATGGGACCGTTTATCTTTTGCCTTTGCACCATTGTATAATAGTTTGCTATTAATCGATAATACAACCAGTTATGTGCGCGCGCAAGTTTATGGTATTCCATAAAATTTAATGAATTATGAAACAGTGAGTTATGAAATTCGTGAGTACATCAAATTTACTTTATCTATACTTTAAAGAAGAAAGTTTTCATTAGGGACAAAGGACTAATGCGAAGACTAAATTTTTCTCTGTCAACAATTTTTTAACACTCGAACTGCGATCCTTTTCGACAAAAATAATACTGGCTACTCTCAGAATCATTTATAATTTTATTAATCACTTTTGTCAACATATTACTTAAGGCACTCTTATAGACTTTAATGAATCATGTGAAAATTTAAATCAATTCATCAGAATTTTAATATTCAAATCACAATTTTTCAACCATGAGTCCAAGTGGATGCGAGCCACGAGATCCGAGTGTTAATTGATAAAATTCGTACAGTAGAATTCAATACATTTTTTTGAACGAAGAGAACAGCGAAGATTGAATGCAAACGATAACAGATAATAATTAACTATATAATAATGTACTATAGTTGCATTTAAATAATGAACATTTTGAGATATTTTCTAATACGTGCGTTAGACTTTTTACAAACAAGAATCAACACAACATATAAATGCGACTTTTCTCAAAACGGTACCTTTAAATGCAGCATAAGATTTCTGTCCTATCTTTTTCGGATTACATACTTTGAAAATCAAACTTTAATCATTTTTAAAGTACAAAATATATTTTCGATTTCAATGATCTTTATTTCCTTCAGAATTTCAACAAAAAATTCAGAGATTTTCGTTAAATTTTTTGGTACAGGGTTTTTCGTTACTCCCGTTAGATAATAACTCGTGAACGAAACCGCAATCACCATTTTCGTTGAAGAAAAAGTTACTTTAAATCACCTGAGGAATCACTCCTTTCCAGGTGTGACAGGAGTTCTGAGACACTATATAAACGATTTCAAATTATGATTACAACTAGAGCGAATCCTCGATTACCCGGTCTTACATTTTTAATAAAAATTGTCACTGTAAATAAATATCTGTTCCATTATCCGAACGTTCATCGATAAAATATGATTCATCCAGGAGAAAATTCTCGCAATTCTAACTACTTAACGTATTGATATAAGCCGATTTAATTTTATTCAAATTACAGTAATTTCTCTCACATTATCCATCAGCTTGGTAACGAAAATGGATACGTTTATTCGAGTCTTCCTGCTCGTTCATAATCGGCAACTATAAAAATGAGCCGCAAGGCTCGAATAATCGTATCTTCTCTTCTCAAGTTGTCCATTTTCGTTCCCAAGCTGAGGGAAACCTTAGGAGAGAAATTATTGTATTGAATATGGTAATCGGATAGTCCAGTACTATGAATAATTATGATTTTCTACACAGGCGACAGAAGTGGTGGCTACAACGAAGGACAAGATCGGGGTTATCAAGATCGGGGTTCTCAAGATCGAGGTTCTCAAGATCGAGGTTCTCAAGATCGGGGTTCTCAAGATCGGGGTCCTCAAGATCGGGGTCCTCAAGATCGGGGTTCTCAAGATCGGGGTTCTCAAGATCCATACAATCCTGCAGCTGGTGATTATCAGGGAAGACGACGAGAGTACGACGAAAGATATGATAGACAACCTTACGATAATCGTGGATCTGGAGACCCTTACGGTCATGGCAGTTCTTATGGTCGTGGATCGGCTGGTAATACAGGATACTCACAAAGTCAAGGAGGATATGGAGCAGCTGGAAGTTCGGACAATTACCCGAGCAGTTATTCGGCCATACCAATCCCAGGACGTGCCCCACAGAATTGTACGGGGTCAGCTTGCTGCGTACCGAAATGTTTCGCGGAGAAAGGTTCCAGAGTGAGTACCAACTTTTCGAAAATACATTTTTCCAAAGACAATCACAACTCATTGTGAGTTATGAACATCACACGATACTGGATATGTAGTAAAAGAAAAAATTCATACTGAATCATGAACATTGGGCCACGAAAGTATTTAAAAGATGATATATTTACACAGTGTGACAATTAATTTTTAAGACTAACGTCACATCTCAACACGCAGTGGCGACATCTGTTGACCGTTAGTATTCTTAGAAAGTTTAATCATTTGCCTGTCTAACGCATCTAAGTTTGTGCGAATCGAATGATAAATGACAAAGTTATGACAGTTCTTTTTGACCAAATCATTAATCGATATTGAAATTGCATCATGGAACAAAAAGCGGTTATTAATAAACCTACCATTACCGGTCAAATGACTGGTCTCACATTTTTTAATTTTAAATTGTTGAAATTATGAAGATCCCTTCTTAAGAACAATTGAATCAATTTCTTTATTCAAGCATGCATTATAATCAAAAACAGCGGTAAGTTTATGTAAACACAGCCTTTTTATTGTTATAAAACAATATAAGTTAGTTACTTTTAGGGCTCGGTAGGTTTAGTATTAAATTTAATGGCAAGACTTGATAAACTTGAACCAGAAACATTCCGTTTCATGTAGCAAGTGTATGGCGATGCTTGTTCAAGTCGATCAAATATTCTCGCGTGGCATAAACGATTTTTGGTTGATAGAAAATCGCTAGAAGATGATTAACATATGGAAAGGCCAATTTTAATTCGAAAACCTAAAACGATCGAAAAATACGTTTATTGCAAGTGATCTCAATGCTTCACTGAAAATGACTAAAACGGCTGTGAACATCGACCGAAAGATGATTCGGACCATTCTTCATGCCGTATTCCACCGATTGTCAAGATCCAGACAATTGGACACTATTGCACGATAACTAGGGGTGGGCGGATACCCGACATTTCGGGTGCGGATCGGGTCCCGAAATTTTCGAAGTCGGATTAGGTAATGCTTAGATTGAGGTAAATAACTTACTGATGCTTCGTGCACTACTTGACCTGATTTCGATGTCGGGTAATTGAAGTTAAAAGGATGCTTTTTCGATGACATTCCGACCAATCGAAACAGCTTCAACATGAAAACTAGAAGCAATGTCACAAAATGAACTGAATCATGCTTTTGAATCCCTTTCGAATTACTGTAATAAGTGTATTGAATCAAGGGAAGATTATTTTGAATAGAACATGAAATTTTGTATATTTTGTTTCTTTCGTGTCTCATCGGTCCAGTCTTAAAAAGTAATTGTCACACTGTGTGTGGTATAAATATAGTGTATATAAATAAATAAATATAGTATAATATATAGTATAGTATAAATATAGTATAAATATAGTGTATTACTGTGTTCTACTGAACATAGATAGTTTGAAATTTTCATATGTACGATGCACGGGGTACACGTGAGAGGAATGTGTATTTTCATTTGTTCGATTAAAACACGTCCGATGCAGATGTGTTTATTACATCTCAAATCATTATTATAGAAGTAGTGAAAATTTCAGTGGAACTTTTGTACTAACTACGTTTCGAGGGATTATAGAACTTGAACAGTGGTTGTTGAGTTTACAGACACCTGGTCTGAATGAGATCCGGTGAAGAAATTCTGTTGTAATTTCTTGTAGATCAAATGCTCATAAAATGAGTTAATAGAAATAATAAACGCATGAGGCAGAAACAGAATTAGTAGTAAAGTGGTACAAAAAAGGAAAAACTGTAAAATAAATTGCAGGATAGATAGACAGCTGCATTCGTACAGTTGACGATATCAAAAGAAAATATAAGAATGCGGAAAACGCGGCGAATAAATCTCGTGCTGTACGACCAAAGAAGTTAACGCGAAGGGAAGAAAGTCCAATAATTCGCGAAATTAAGATCTTTTTACTTCCTGACCACAACCAACAACGAACTGTGTCGAAGAATATTGAGAAAACACGGTTTAACAATACGCGGCGGTGCCGAGTCATTGTTGACAACAAAATCTTTTATATTAAATTTCAAAATGTCTATCTTTCAAATGGCGATTCGTCACCGCCTTCCGATTCACCGTCCAGCCGTCCGCTTTCCAATGTGCCCATTCCAAGAAAAAAGCGATTCATTAGGAAGAGGAATAAAATATTACTTGTAAAGTATGTTCAAGAATTTATTAATAAAGATAATTCGTTTGGGAGTACAGTATTGTTCTTCGATGAATGCTTTGACATGTTCGGTGTTATGGTTGTAAGTCTGTATGGAGACAAAAGAATACAGAAGTAAATCAAAGGAATCTACGGGACACGGTAAAACATGGAGGTGAATTGTTGATGGTATGAAGCTGCGTAGTAACAGGTGACGTAGCAAATCTTTTGGATAAAACAAAGTATTTGAAAATTTTGAAAGACAATTTGAAAGAAAGTGTGAATAAACTAAATTTGTCTGAAAGTTGCTGCTTCTAAAAGGGCAACGTTCATTACTACTAGACTCAAATACTACATAATACTAAATACTAAAAAAATGTTCCAAACAAAATTTAGTAATATGTCAAGGACATATGAAGGTCAACTTTATTTTTTTAAATGGAATCATATATTTTTTATTATATTAGTTGATTTAGCTCGTCGTTCTCTTCATAAAAATACTAAGGCAATTATTGTGAAAAATCATTAGTTTAGAAGACATTTTAATTTTAGTAATGCAAAGTGATAGCACTCACCTACCTAAAGCTAACCTAATACCCCACATACATTACCACATCGACCAAAAGTCCTGACCTCTAAACCCCATCGAGCACCGATGGGAGGTGGACAGAACATTAAGGATTACGAAAGTTACATAGAAAGAAGAACTAAAGAACAAAATTCATGATACATGGCAATCTATCGATGTAAATGTTACATCAAAGTTACATCAAGTCTTTTCAATGTAGAACCGTCTTCGAGAAGTATTAAAGGTAAAAGATGGATTGACATCCTACTGAAGTTTCCATTATGAATACTTTTGTGACCCATGATCTAATATAAGTATTTATCTCGAATTACAATAAATATATCATCTTTTAAATACTTTCATGGGGCAATGTACATAATCGATGAAAACTAATACAGCAATGCACAGTCAAAGGGTATAGCCGGTTCTGGAAGTCAACACGGCTGATGTATCATTCTATAGATCATAGAAAGGAAACGTTTTCTGTTAAATTATAACTCTTTATCATGTCTAGTTTTCGACCGAAGTCCCTTATTTAAGTACTTGTTCAAAAAAATGTGAAGTCTTGTAGCTGTTGATATAAAGCTTTGCATATTTTACCAATATTTAAGCTGATAATCCTGGTTGTAAAAAATGAAAGTCCCCGAAAAATGAAGATTTCTTATAAAAAATGAAAGCGCACACATACCATATTTTTTACTAGTAACATATTATTACAATAGTAACTTCAGCATTCTGTCAGATTTTTCAGTTTGGTGTGCCACAGTTAAAAGAAACACTGAAATTACTCTGTATATTCTTCATTCCATTAAGATATTATGTGATATTAAACGGTCTATGATAGTAATCAATTTAGTTCTTGAAAGAAAAAGATAACTCGTTTAACTGATAATTGAGATGCAATCAAGATATAAAGATTAATGTTCGTATTTTGAATTTATTTCTCTACTCGGTTTAATCGAATACAGTCATCCTTTTCGTGATAGCATACTTATTATAATCAATACTCAAACGGCGGACCATTTTGACAAAATTATAACAAAGTACGGATAGGATCATTTGTCAATTTATTCTTCAACATTTATCGATGTATTTATTAAGGTCCTCCTTCTCGATACGTTACATGTTCTATAAACGATTTTCTATAAAAGAAGTAGGAGAAGTATTTAAGCAACAATATTTGTCAAGCAACAATATTTATGCTCTGGGTTTAAATGAACCTGGTTAACAGTGTGGTTAATAACAGATTTTTCCTTATAAAATTAATGAAATATTGTTTAGACACTGTGATATAAAATAATAATCCAACACGATTGATGTATATAGGGACCACCGGGCATAATGGGGCCACAAGGTCCCAAAGGTCAGAGAGGATTTCCTGGAACAGAAGGTCTCCTAGGTCCAAAAGGGGAAAAAGGTGATCCTGGTCCTCAGGGATCGCGCGGGCTGAAAGGTGATAGAGTACGTATCATCGTACCGTCGGAAAGGAGCGTATGTAAATTGCTATTCGTAGCTGTTTTAATTCTATCGCTTCTACGTAGGGAAAAATGGGTATACCTGGATTTACTGGCATAAACGGTGTTCCTGGAGTTCAAGGTCCGCCAGGAGCTCCTGGTCTTTCTGGACGTGATGGATGCAATGGAACCGATGTACGTAATTAATTGACGTAATTAAATAATAATGAATTGTGGACTTGACCGGATAATGACATTCGGACAATATACCAGTAATAAGAAAAACATTTCTTTAATATATCTGGTAATTAGATAATACTTTCCGAGGAACAAATACGATGAAACGAAGACTAACAGATTTATATCTTACATTCAATTCTTGCATTATGAAGTTGTTATATGAAATATACACTCGCTATGGAAAATAGATTGACATCTTTTCGTACAGAATAACTTTTTTAAAATTGAACCACGTGTCTCAAATTTTTATAAGATATTAAACTGACTAGTTTACTAAACAATGGATTAAAAAGGTTTGCAACAATTCCGATTGGTTGTAATGATAATGACATTAAAGAATAATGTTTTCTCAATTTTTTTATTCGTAACAAGAATACGTTTGTTCAAAGAGGATTTACAATTTCTGTTATTTAGGTGTCCTATTAAAAGTACCTGAAAATAACAATTCAAGCCTCTACGTATTAGTATTTATATAAGTTATTTTATCTACAGGGTGAACCCGGTCTTCGCGGTATTCCAGGAGAACCAGGTCCTCGCGGTTTTAAAGGTCCTCCTGGTCCTAAAGGAGACAAAGGACAATCGGCATTTGCAGGAATGTTTCCCGTTGGTCAAAAAGGTGAACCGGGTATAGACGGCGTGAGAGGTCCTCCTGGACCACCAGGACCTCAAGGAGACCGTGGGTTCACTGGACCAAAAGGTGATCGTGGCCCTTACGTAAGTATCGTCATTCTTACATATTACTTTTGAATGTAATACAATAAAAATGCAAGAAATCTAATGAGACATGCGATATAAGAAATGATCAATATGTAAATATAAAAGAAAGTAAAAGTGTATTAATTGGAAATAAGCAAAGTTAATTTTGCCTTCAATAAGGCATAGTGCTATTGCATTACTTTCAACTTAATAAAATTATTAAGAAAATAAGTAAATTCGTACGTAGCTCTTGTATTTTTCAATGAATCCAGATAATTTTTATTTTGCATAAAAATCCGCAGACTACTTATTATACTTCATGGACATTATACATTCGTTTTTTAAAAGAGGAGATCTAAGGAGCAGTGACAGTATTGAAATTGACTGGCGGCTAGTCAATCTGAATATTCTTCTTCAAAAAGAATAAAAATAACTGCAATTGTAACATTTTGTTGTTCGCTAATTCCATTGAATAATCCTAAAGCAAATAGACTATAACGTTTCTATAGTAAGCTAATGTAAGTTACCAATATTTTATATATCTATATAAGTGCTTAAAAGAAATAATAAGATAAGGAAAAAGAAGTGAAAGAAAAACACTTTTAGGATACGAATTCTGGATTAAAAGATATTATCAATTTATTGTCAAAAAAGTTTGCATAGTTTATTGTTTATGTCTATAGAAAACAAACAAATATCTTACCTTTGTATTTCTCCACGTATTTAGGAGAACTAAATATTTGTATGCATTCATTTTACTATAATTTATTTTTTTGAGAAAGTAATACCTGCTGATCATAATCAAGGTAAATAACATACGAATTAGAGGAATCGAATCAACGTCTATTATAATTGGTACTGTGTGTCAAATTTCTTTGTTCAATAAACATACCACAGCTGCATAATTATAATTTTATTTATTAACAAATTGAGAAATAAAATATTTTACTTTAAATAACACTACATTAAGTAACCTCTAGTAATGAGTCTGCTGACATTCCTTCGAGAAATATATGATTGTATCGTTATACAGGGACAACCTGGACCACCAGGTCCTCAAGGAGAGAAAGGAAACATGGGACTTCGATTCGAGGGTGCGAAAGGTGATAAGGGTCAGAAAGGTGAACAAGGACCTAAAGGTACACCTGCTCCCGAATTACCACTTGTGGGAGTAACAGAAATCACAGGACCTCCGGGTGAGCCTGGTGAAAAAGGAGATAAGGTACTTGAACAATCAAATGTAGCATAATATATTTTTTCATGATGGAATTAATTTAATTATTCTACAATACAGGGCGATATGGGATACGATGGAGTAAAAGGTGAACCAGGTTTACGTGGTGATCATGGCCTACCTGGCAGTTCTGGTGGAAAAGGAGAGAAAGGTTTGCCAGGCGCCCCAGGTATACGAGTAAGTTTAACAAAATTTATTACACTTACAAATCATTTAGAAATGCAATACAGTACACATAAAAACGAACTGTTGTTCTAACTAGGGTAGAGATGGTTTCTCTGGGCCTCCAGGACCACCTGGTCGCAAAGGTGACCGAGGTTACGATGGTTTAGATGGATTACCCGGACATCCTGGTATGAAAGGAGAGCCAGGACGCGAAGGCTCCATGGGTGTTCCAGGATTGCGGGGGCCCCCTGGTCCACCAGGAGTAAGTGTTATTTACAATTGTCTTTAACACGCTCCTATTAGAATGTTTTGATAAGTCTCATGCCCATTGAAATGTTTTTAAAAATATATTTCCTGAAAATTATTTCACCTTCTTTGTTAGTTCGGGACGAATTTTATTTCTATGATATAAATAACTAATACTTTAATGTTAGTCTCTCAACTTTTATATAATAACTCAGAAGTATGTTTAGCGAAATCTAATAATCTCATAATTCTCCTTAATTATCAGGGCGGGAAAGGCACACCAGGTCCGCCAGGGCCTAAAGGACCCCAAGGGTTCCCAGGTCCAACTGGACCACGGGGTACTGATGGATATCCAGGAGATCCAGGACCGAGAGGCCCAGTGGGTCCGGCAGGAGGCCCCGGTTCATCAGGTATTCCGGGACCTGAAGGTTTGCCAGGAGATAAAGGAGCGAAGGGTGAACCAGGTATCACAGGATTTCCGGGACCAACGGGACTTCGGGGTTTTGATGGTCCACAAGGTCCTCCAGGTTCACGAGGTCTACCCGGAGAAAAAGGATTATCGATAACTGTATGTATAAAATTTAAGAAACGATCAAATATATTTTTCCTTACAGGTATTTACTATTGATTCTTACTATTACCTATTCTTCGTGAAGGGACCAAAAGGAATGGATGGCGCGCCTGGTTTAAATGGAGAAAAGGGACAGAAGGGTGAACGTGGTTACGCTGGACCAAGAGGATTCCCAGGAGATTCCTTAGATGGAATTCCAGGATTGCCGGGTGAATCTGGTTTACCGGGAGAACCAGGAAATCCTGGAAGAGATGGTATTCCGGGTGCTCCAGGTCCCTTTGGTGAAAAGGGAGAACTAGGAGGGCGCTGTATAGATTGTCTGCCTGGTTTACGAGGAGCTAAAGGAGATCGCGGTTTAGACGGTAGCCCTGGAATTACTGGGCCTCGAGGGCCACCTGGAGAACGAGGTTTTCCTGGAGAAGCTGGCGCTGATGGCTTACCAGGACCACTTGGTCCACCAGGACGACCGGTATGGTGTTCTACATTTTCAACATGATAACTTAGAAAATCAGTGCTCGGAATATTAACCTTTCAGAATGCTGGTCACAATTGAATGTCATCAAATAGAAATTTTACTAAAATATGTAACATAATAAACGTAACGCACATTGCGTTATCATTGTACGTTTGCAAGAATGATTACTGTATTGAAATATATATCCAGCGAAATGTAGAAAATTAGTTTAGCCGTCAACAGATTAGCACAATTTAAACGTGGCTCATGTTTTATTAGGGAAATGACGGTATTCCCGGTGCACCTGGACCTCAAGGAGAACCTGGCACACCAGCAACAATATCATGGGACATGATAAAGCTAGAAAAGGGTGATAAAGGTCTGCGAGGCGAACCAGGCCGAATGGGACCGCCAGGTCCACAAGGTCCGACTGGAGACAAGGGTGCGATTGGATTAGAAGGTTTCCCGGGACTTAAGGGTGCTGCTGTAAGTGATGAAAACGTGGCTATTTCATCCTTCTGACCACTTTACAAATTAAAGATGCATAACTCCGTTTCTATTACTTTCAGGGTGATCGCGGTTTTCCTGGACAAGAAGGTGTCCCTGGCAGGCCAGGTGTTCCAGGTCGTAAAGGAGAAAGTGGTCTAAGTATAAAAGGAGAAGCCGGAGAACCTGGTAGGACTGGTCAGCGTGGTGAAAAAGGTGAACCAGGTTTCGACGGAGAAAGAGGTGAACCTGGTAAGTGATAAATCATTTATTTTTAGCAGCACTTTTACTGAATGCCAAAAATATATCATAATTTTTGTTTTCAATAGGTGAATGTCCACCATTGAACATAACGGAGGGTTTAAAAGGTAACAGAGGATACCCAGGAGACAGAGGAGCACCTGGAATACCTGGAAGAGAGGGTTTAAAGGGTGACAAAGGCTTACAAGGTTTCTCGGTTAGTAGATAAATTTTTATTACGCGGCGCTTCAACCTTACCTCTCCTCTAACTATTGGTTTCTGCGTTTCGTAAAGCAAGTTTTGCTAAGAATGACAGAATTAACATAAAGAGTAATTATAGATTTTAATAAAATTAGGGGCCCCCTGGATCGCCAGGTGCAATCGGTGGGCCCGGACCAGTTGGAGCACGAGGATTACCTGGTCCCCGTGGAGAAAAGGGCAATATGGGACCAATGGGCTTCCCCGGTGAACCTGGTCGCGAAGGACCAAGAGGATTCCCAGGTGCTCCAGCTCCAAAAGGGGAGAAGGGTGAACCTGGAATATCGGTGAAAGGCGCTCCCGGCTTGACCGGCCCTCCTGGTGAAAGAGGAGAGAAGGGTCTTCCAGGGCCACCGGGAAAAGATGGTCCTGTTGGTTTCCCAGGTTTACCAGGATTTGCTGGAGAAAAGGGTGATATTGGAATTCCGGGAATAAGTGGCTTACCTGGTGCGCCAGGAGAAAAAGGAGACACAGGTCCAATTGGCCCTCCGGGTCCGCCTGGTGTAGCAGGAACTCCTGGCATCGACGGCAATAAAGGTACATGCATCAGTTTCTGTTACTGATAAAAGCGATTGTATTTATACATATATTCATTGAGAAACTTGTATAAAATTTGTTGTATACAGGTGAACCAGGATTGACAGGAGAACCGGGTAGACCAGGTCTGCCAGGTTTTCCAGGCACAAAAGGAGACCGAGGTGAACCAGGTATTGACGGACAGAAGGGATATCCTGGACGACGAGGTTTGCCTGGTTCGCCTGGTCGAGCTGGAATAGAAGGTTTACTAGGTATGAAGGGTGAACGTGGAGAGAAAGGTTCACCAGGTTTCCCTGGATTGCGTGGACTAGATGGAAAGCCAGGTCGCACAGGGCTACCTGGAAACAAAGGAGATACAGGTCCTACCGGCAGTCCTGGTGCGCCGGGCCCCGTTGGATTCGACGGACCTAAAGGTGATCAAGGTCCAGTGGGATTCCCAGTATGTATTTCGTGTTATTATATATTATATTACTTTATTCTAAGAAGTATACTTTTATGTGCTAAAACTTTGTTGCATTCTGCACATTCATTATTTATTAGATGATTGGATAATGAATTTAACTTTACTAGGGCCGTAAAGGAGAAGCTGGCCTGGTGTCAGAAAAAGGACAAAAAGGTGAACCAGGAATGCCAGGAATTCGTGGACCTCCAGGAGCTCCAGGAAGAGAAGGTATAGATGGTATCAAGGGAGAAGCTGGAATACCTGGTATTGGACGAGATGGCGCTCCTGGTCCAAAAGGTGATGCCGGCCTACCAGGTCGTGATGGTTTACCTGGACTGCCGGGTGAGAAAGGAGACACCGGTGTTAGAGGATACCCCGGCCCGAAAGGAGATAAAGTATGTTTGAACAATGAAGTTACACGTTTCTGAAGTTACACATTTTCATTTAATTTTACTTTCTATAACAGGGAGCATATGGTCCGCCAGGTGAACCAGGAACGCCCGGTATGGATGGATTACCCGGTGAACCAGGTGATATCGGTTTGTCAGGTCCGCGTGGTTTCCCAGGATTAGACGGTGAAATGGGATCTCCAGGTCATCCAGGTCTCAATGGTATTAAAGGAGATCGGGGTCTATCAGGTAATAATAGGGAATTGAACAATATTACTGCACCGATGATATCAAAAATTAGTTCCTTGATAAAACATTCCTACATTAAGGTCCTACTGGATTCCCTGGATCGCCTGGTATGCTCGGAGAGAAAGGTGACCGTGGACCACCTGGGCCAACGATTCAAGTTAAAGGTGAAAAAGGTGAACCCGGTATTCCTGGTCGACAAGGTTTCCATGGGGAGAAGGGTGATCAAGGATTGGAAGGTTTGGCTGGATACGATGGCGAGAAAGGAGAGAGAGGCCCACCTGGTCTAATCGGAAATCCAGGAACACCAGGAGCTATGGGTGTAAAAGGTATACATGCTTTAGTGTTTTACTATACGTAATGTTGTTAACGTAGCCAAACTTATCGAATAACAATTGCGTTATATATACGTATTTAATTAATTACTTTAGGGGATGAGGGACTGGCTGGACCTCCAGGTCTCCCTGGAGTAACTATTAAAGGTGAGAAAGGTTTACCAGGATTGCCTGGAAAACATGGACGAGAAGGGATACCCGGGATACCTGGACAGAAGGGAGAGCAGGGCTTGCCTGGTCTACCAGGTCACAAAGGAGATCAGGGCCCCTACGGACCTATTGGTCCGATAGGTGAAAAGGGTGATATTGGTCCTGTCGGGGTACCTGGGGCACCAGGTAAAGACGGTTCCCCAGGTCTTGAAGGAATACCGGGTCTGCAAGGTGAAAGAGGTGAAAAAGGTGATATAGGATTACCAGGATTAAGTAGTCTACCCGGACAAAAGGGAGAACCAGGACCTCGAGGTAATTATTGAAAAATTGATTTCATTTTATTATTAAAACTAGACTTTGTTTTAACTGATAAAAAACAATATAATTTTTAAATTGATGTTGAAATCTAGAGGACTGTATTGGATAGAAAATTAAACATTTTATTATTCTGGTTATTTATGCAAAACAAGTCGCGAAGATATTTTAAACAAAACTGTTCTTGTTATGAATCCATAAAATATTACATGTAACGATAAGTAATACGTATTTTCTTAATAAGATAGTAGTGTTTAGGAAATTTCATATACGTTTCCTAATTTTTTATTTCATTTAAAGCTGCATTTATATCAAAGTCATTAACAACCACATTTTATTTATCAAGGGTACCCCTAGGAAATGCCATTTTGATACTACTGAAAACCAACTTCCTGATGTTAACCATCTGTTTTTCTTACGTGACTTGCTGAATAGAATCCTCTTTTCATCTGCACTAACAATACAGAAAAAATGAGTTTCAGTCAACACAAGATCTTTTTCAAATTCAATACGTTTCTCAGATTTTGATTCGTCATGAAAATTGTAAGCACCGTTCTGAAATTTCTCAAATCGACGCTAACACTTTCAGATATCGATATCCTAATAACATTATTACCCTTTCAAAACTCGTAAACCACCATGTGTCGAACATAAACTTTAACTAGAATTGGAGCTTTCATTTTATGACGATACACCTGAATTTTTTCGAACATCCGCAATAAACCAACTAAATGTCAATAATTTCAGTTAGCATGTAAGCTACGTGGTAGCAAATCACATACGCGAACAATATAACAATGTTTAATCGATCTAAAAGAAAGTTATATTACCTTTGAGTAGCTCTCGAAAATATATAATATTTACAATAATTCAGAATGGAGTAATCTTAAATATTTTTAAAGATTAGTTAAATGCTTTCCTAGATATTTTCTAGATAAATGCTTATACAAAAGTGCTTATACAATAAGTACTTATACAAGATTACTTAAATAAAGTAAACTTATTGACCGATTTATGAAAGCAATTTAATTAATTTGTAGGACCAAGTGGATTGGATGGACTGCCCGGAGAAAAAGGTGAAAGAGGTTGGGACGGTGTAAATGGTACTCCTGGAGCTCCTGGGCAGAAAGGTGATAGAGGTTTCACTGGCCAGACTGGAATAGTGGGTGTTCCTGGTTTTACTGGTGCCAAGGGCGACAAAGGTGACGATTGTATCGAGCCACCGATGGGACCGAAGGGTGACCGTGGACATCCTGGTACGTGCAAATGTATTTTTTTGGAAAATTTTAGACAAATTTTTTTCAATTTCACAATTTACCTTTTTAAAAACAACTACAATAATTCCTATCAATTATTAAAAATAATTACTAAAAATAATGTTAATTATAGTCATTTTGAATTCCTCGTTTATTCTTTCTAACAAAAAACTGTTTAAACAAACCATTACGAGAAGTCAAACATTATAATAAACGAAGAACTTCTCTCAAGATTATATTTTTCGAGATTTGGATGTCATTGATATCTTGAGTTCTTGAATGCAAGATGTATTCAATAATCTGTAATACCATAATCTTCGCGTGACCTCCAGCTTTATTTCAAACAGTATGGACAAATTTGAAATCTCGACAAACATAATCCCGAAACAAAATTTGGCTAATTATTTTGAAAACAGATTCTGTCACAAATTCCAATAACCTTGAAATATATTGTCTACATTATAGGCAATGTCTTTACTAAATCCTTTAGACGCGTTTTCCACAAAACAATTTATTCACACTAATCGCTCAATTGAAATAGCCTAATCAAAAGATTTGTACGTATTCGTTCAAGTTAATTTTCTTAGAAGGTTAGGAAACTGGTTTTGTTTTTTTAAATAGCAATAATCATCTTATTTTCAGCGGTCTAAGTCAGATTCTCCAATTTTGAAACTTCTCGAACTTCGATCAAATTTGCTGCTTACGTACAAGTCATCGATATCTACAAAACCCATTGTTTAAGTTTTCGTTATATGCTCAGATAACCAAGTCGAGAAAACATTAATCTTTCTTACAATTTTAATACAAGGGAAAATTTGTTTGCTCATTGTCTAATAAATTTTATAACTTATTTTTTATTTATTGTAATTACTAGTCATTATTGGAATTACTTGAATACTTTTAGTGACGGGTCTTACAAAAGAAGTATGAAAAACAGATCCCCGCGCCATCTTTTCACTGATTTATGTGCTGAGCAATGTTCTTTACTTAACAAACATTCTGTAACATTCCAGACCACTGCTGGGTATATGACAGAACATTACTTCTAACTTTTGAAATATAATTCGCTGGAAGGGTTGTTTGTCAATATCAACCCCGAAATGTACCCTGAATGAAGTTAATTTGCTGTTCATTTCCGCTTTTATTTCATCTAAATATCTTAGTAATAACTAGACTGCAAATTTTATGCGTTTATAGCAAAAATTGGTAAATCAAATGTGAAAGAACGAAAAACAACAGTTCAAACAACAGTTATATTATAATCAATTTACTGAATTTATTAGGTAAAGGAACATATTTATACATTACTCTTGTCGTGTGCTATTAATGGATTTACTAGTAATTTTTATTTTTGCATAAAAATCCGCACTCTAATAACTGAGAAAATAAGCGAAGGGATAGAAAATTGAAATTTTACAGAATAGTATTGTAGGCAAAGAAAATTACGTAAGATAAGACTCTTTAAATTACTTTTCCAGAGTCTAAGAAAAATATTGAAATTCTACTAAAATTTTGTGTTCAAGCGTTATTGTATTTTACAGGACCACCAGGTGCAATAGGACAACCAGGTGAGAAAGGATTGCCAGGACCAGCAGGATTCCCAGGATTGGAAGGACAAAAAGGTATGGAAGGAATCCCAGGACCTTTAGGACCATCCGGTCTCCCTGGTTTGCCCGGACGTGTTGGCGTGCCAGGAGCACCAGGTTTGCAGGGCCCTCCGGGAGCTCCAGGATCCGCAGGAGAGCCTGGACTACCGTGCGAAACATCACCTGATTACCTGACTGGTTTTCTGTTGGTCAAACACAGTCAAAGCCAATCGGTACCTGTTTGTGAGCGCGGACACATTAAGCTTTGGGAAGGATACAGTTTATTGTATACAGATGGCGATGAAAGAGCTCACTCGCAAGATTTAGGCAAGTTTCGGAAAGAAATTTACTAAAATGAATCTAGTATTTACTAGATTGCGAATCTTATGCATTTGTAGCCTGTATAAATTTTTCAAATCAAGGAAAAGTATAAGTCAAAAAGGACTAATACCATTTTTATTTTATTTTCGCAACATGTAATCTTTTAATTACCGAAGGAAATTTTTCTTTAATTCGAATTTTTGTAAAATGACATGTGAACATTAGAATATACATAAAGATCCGCAGTCGAGTAATTATGGTGACATTAAAAAATCAAATCTTGAATCTTGTATGAGAGCAAAAATACGTACATACACCGCACGTCTCATGAAAATGGAAATCATACTATCAATTCCTTAACTAATTCGTCGGATTTGAGTGATTATAATTGCAAGGTGAATAAAATTAACATTATGTAATAGTTTATTTTCACTTATGTTTACAATACAGGGCGTCCTAAAAGTTACTCAAAACTGGGAAATGAGTGATTCCTGATTTCCTTATCTGAAATAATTTTTTCTTTAGCGCAACTTTGTTTACGAGTTATTAAGAAAAAACTGTGACGAATGAGAGGCGAGCTCGGCTAGCGCAAGGCGAACGAGCGAACGAGCAGAATTCCGCCTAGTATTCGTTAATAACTTGTAAATAAAGCTGCGGATTGCAAATGCGCCAAGGAAAAAGTTACTTCAAATTACCTCAGGAACCCTTCATTTCCCAATTTTGAGTAACTTTGAGACACCCTGTATACGGAATATTTAACTAAAATAAGACTTTAAAGCAACAATTACAATTGCGCACTTTAACATTGTTATCAAACTACAGTTTTAAATTCATGTTTTGTACATTTGCTCCTACTATTTTTTAATGCTTATAATTCGTGTGGCGTGCTAACTATTAAATGCCGTATTATTTCTGGTTCGATGTAATACCATTACTGATCTGTTCTTTCAAATAGTTCTTCTCACGATAATCCACAAGTTCTCTATTCAGTCCATACCCGATTTTTGTGATGGTGTCTTCATTACATTTCTTCTACTATTTTTCTATTGTATCCAATGGAACTAATAACTCGCGGTAAATTGGTCTGTAAAACGTTTAAATAATGTTCCTTGTGCATAATGCCTCCGATCCTAATTAACGGACCAATAATCACAGAACTTCATTGTGTTCGTTATTGTCATTGGCTTTACATCTATTACTTGGAGATTTGTACTATCGGATGTCCAGTAACAGAATTTTCAGATTCAGATCTGTATACTTTTTGTTTCCTAAGAACAAACGACTCTTTTCTCATCGTTTATGGTCCATTTTTTGTACGTGTCAACGATTTTTTTAAAAGTAATATTTTTATACGAAAGAGCTGCTTTACGTAGCTTTTCTTCCGATTTTACATCAATTCCAGTTACAGATCGGCAAATGGTAATTTCTTAATCGTTCACGTCAACTTATTTTACTGCGATCTCTGGTGTTTTAGTATCTTCAGTCCTCGCATGGTATTCATTTTCCCAAGCGTCTCTATCAGAAATCAATACCGTTCTACCATTTCTTGCTGAACTTGATGCAAGGCCATTAGTTTTTTCCTTTTTCTACTGTTTCATGGCTTCCATTGCATTTCAATTCAATTTGTCGCAGCTAAAAACGTTTATCATGCAAAGAAATAATATTGATTCTCTTCTCTTCGCTAAACGACTTCGTGTTGTTATTCGGCGAAACTAACTCACAGTGACTCGAATTAATATTCGGACACCTTTTAGAACGCAATAACTTTTTTAGAATTCGACTAAACGACTTTACTTTTTTTACGTGATAAAAAGACTGTTCTACCAAACAATGACTAAAATACTTTTTTACAATCTTGCTATTAGTTGTAATGAGAAGACAAAATTAAAAAATTCATTTTTCTATCCTTGAAAAATATTTCGCGAACTATAAGTAAAAATAAACTGCTGCATATTGTTAATTATATTCATCTTGCACTCACAATCACGATTAATTAGCATGATCTTCGTTTTCATGAGACATGCAGTGTGTACATGTATACACTGTTGCTCATAACTGTAAGTGCGGGACTCAGTTTCCGTTAGTAATAAGAACTTGTGTAATAAATTATCGCAAAAAACAGGTTCCGCCGGATCCTGTGTAAGAAAGTTCTCAACAATGCCCTTCCTATTCTGCGATGTCAACAACGTCTGCCACTACGCCAGTCGAAACGATCGTTCTTACTGGCTGTCGACCAATAGTCCAATTCCCATGATGCCTGTAGAGGAAACAGCTATAGAAGAATACATCTCCAGGTATGTTGAGCGTTTCCTTTAGGGAGAAAAGAAACGAAGAAGTTTCGAATAGCTTCCGACATTTCCTTTTGACGAAAGAACATTATACTGTACATAACATACCAATATCATATCATTTGATGGTTACAATTTTACACTGTTTTTAACTTTTTTTTATGTACCTACTTTTTAATTTCATAGTCATTATAGAAGAAGATGAAAAATCGATTGTGAAAAAAAGGAATAAACCTTGAAAATAATTTTAAATTAAAATTTTAAGAGCTTTTTTTTGACTGATTTGATAAAAATGCCGTTGAATAGACTGTGGATTTTATTTATTTTTAACAAATATGACTAGGCCAAAAACAAAATCGTAATTATTAAAAAATGATTAAACTCCAAAAGGCATTTTCATCTAATTTAAATTTCTTACAATCAACTTATAATATACTAAAGAATATTACGCGTTTAAATACAATAGGAGAAAGAGGATAAGAGCAATATGTTATTTTTTTCTTTACAGATGTGTAGTATGCGAAGTTCCTGCGAATGTGCTAGCCGTACACAGCCAATCGTTAAACATTCCAGATTGTCCGAATGGATGGACCGGCCTTTGGATCGGATACAGTTTTGTCATGGTATGTTCAATATACTGTTAGAAAGTGATAGATTCGGTTATACAATTACTTAAAATTGTCTGCATTTCTCATAAATACCATTTACTTCGTTCGTATTACAGAGAAATATTACCAGTGATAATTATTAATTATTTAATAGCCCATTTTATGCTTTATATCGTTATTTATAATAATACAAAGGAAGTTGTATTTAAAGTCACTCTCCTCGTTACAGTCGTTTAAAGTGTAAATTACTTGATATGACCAGTTATTGGTGAGCAGTCTATGCAGGTCTTCATATCAATACAATACATATATTATTTCTTCTATCAATTATTCAATTATAAACAAAATTCGCTGCATTCGATAATAGAATATGCAAAAATAACATTTGAATTTAAAAATTAACATACCTATAGAAACAGAACTTATTTGTAAGTGCATTTAAATACTGACTCGTATAATTGTCGGATAAAAATTTTAGAGTCGACAAACGATAACGATCGAGTTGTTTGAAGCAAAGTTTATGCAAGGATACATAACGGGTGTACATTAGAAGTCTGAACTACGAACGTGACGCGACACAGAAATTTTGCATTCTTAATTCAGGATTAGAATTTACCGCTTGCTTTAGTGTGGTTCGATCGTGATTTAATGTTTATCGAACATTTCGGCCCTCAGTCTCTCTTTCTTTTCCAATCGCTATCCTCCTATACGTCAGAAATACCACAGAAAATGTAGTACCTCTACCATACCTGCCACTTGACAGGCACAAAAACGTAACAATTATCGAGATAATATTGTACTACTACATTTATATCGTTTAGTTTGACGAGCCTATGCTCGAGTTAATTCTTCGAAGGAGAAAGTGTCCCGTATGTTTAAATTCATACACTAGCTCTCGAATCGATGTAAATTTAACTATACAGACCTGTAAAATATTCCGTCGTGCACAGCGCGATCTGAATCTTCTTATTGCTCTTTCAGCATACTGGTGCTGGTTCTCAAGGCGGTGGACAATCATTGTCCAGCACTGGATCTTGTATAGAGGACTTCCGTGCGACACCTTTCATCGAGTGCAACGGCGCCAAAGGACACTGCCATTACTACGCGAACGAATTCAGCTTTTGGATGGCCACTATCGAAGGTCAATTCCAAAGGCCAGAGAAACAAACATTGAAGGCAGGGAACCTTAGAACGCGAATAAGTCGTTGCCAAGTGTGTATAAAGGACACGTAGACCCATATACGCGCGTTTACTCTTGCTCTCTTTTTCCCCTATTCACACTTTTCCTTTTTATTTTGTGTTCTTTTTTTTTACTCGAGAGAAATTACTACTGCCGATAACTAGATCATCGAAAAATGAAAGAAATCAAACCAAGAAGAACAAATCGAAGTCTCGCGATGGAACGAAGGAACAATCGTTCGCCGGTTGCTTTCCGTAGAATTCGCGCCGGTGACGTCTGAATAAAGAGAACGGCGTAGCTTCTTCCTTCGTTTCTTCCAATTCCCCTTGGATATATATTTCGCTTTCCTTATCTTCTAATACTTTCTCCCTTTACTCTCTGTCACTGTCTACTTCGGAATAATTTTTACTCATAATCTTCTGTCTTCCTTTGCCTCCATTTCTCCTCAAATTTCTCATCTCTCGCCGAATTCCACTTCTCTCGTCTTACTGCCTGCCTTCGAAATTCCCGCGAGCGTACCCTCATACCCTTGTAAGTTTTTTGTTTTTCTATAACTATTCAAACATGTGCCTAGCGTACTATTCTCTAGCATGTAAAATAATATATATATATTATATATATATATTTATATCTCGTTAATGTCATATGAAAATTAAGTTTATCGTACTATCATTGGACACTGCCCATATACAATATGGCATACTTTACACATTGTATATTAATATAAACGAACTTAGCCTGATAATCGTGTGAAACCAAATATTTAAGTGAATAGGTATTTTGCTACGTAGCTAATAAAATTCTATTTTCAAACTTTACCTATTTTATTTATTTCATCCAGGCGTTCCCTTTTTTATTCCTCTTCAAACTTGCAACCATACGCGACAGGCACTAACGGTGCGACACACGGTACTCCGGAGGTCGGTAATTTTTGGCCAAA
Organism: Augochlorella aurata; assembly: GCA_028455555.1. Lineage (NCBI taxonomy): Eukaryota > Metazoa > Arthropoda > Insecta > Hymenoptera > Halictidae > Augochlorella > Augochlorella aurata. Next base: position 1,736,466 of record CM052158.1, on the reverse strand, counting down.
CGTCAGTTCTTTGACTTTCATATTTCAAGGTATTTGTCTTTCCACTGAACTGACAACCCTTTGGAGCCTTGACATACAAAGTATTATAGCGTTACAAGGACAAAGTTATTAAATTGAAAGTAAACATAATTATTTTAATTATTTGGGCTATATCTTCATGCACATGAGCATTTATATTATAGTTATTTCATTATGGTACAAGTGTGATGTGAGATACATACAAATGGTTTAAGGTTTACACCACTTAAAACTTTAACAATGCTTATACCAAAACAATTCAAAATGATTGATTTTGGAGTTATTTCATACAAATGTTTACACAATTCTGAACAAGAATACGGAAGTTTGAAGTGCAACATCCTGCGACCTTCAATTTGACGTGAGTTTTCATAAGTAAGAGCTTTATTATTTTATAAATTATTTGAGTGTTCCGCATGCATGACGTGACAGGAAAAAATCAAAAAAGGTGTTTACAGAACTTAATGCGCTACCGATACTGAGCAGATTAGACAACGGTAAACGAAATGATTGCATCATTTATTTAATCAGTTCTATTCAGATGGTTGTAGGGAAGACCGATAACGGTTATAACATTGATTTTAGAACACGATTACACGTAAACTATTGTATTTGCAACAACAATTATTGTACAACCTCTTACCTACTTCTTCGAGATTATTCAGTTACACTGGTTTTTATTGTGCATTAAGGAATAAACAAGTAATTAATAAAATATGGCAAGCGGGTAAGAAGTTACAATCAGTGTTACAATTGTCTCCGACCGCACTTTACTTTAATTATAAATTGTTATGTATAACATGTTCACTAATGCAAAGTGACTACCAGCATTTCTTCAGGGCATATGAAATTAGAGATTTAAAACAAGAAGGGAGAATGTATTTGTTTAAAAAGCGCTTATATCACAATTTTAAAGCAGTAAGAAAAGTTAGCTTGTAGGTACCGCAAAGTTATTTTCTTCCTTATGCAGCTGTGTATTCGTATTTACCTAAGTATGATAGATGAGTGTGTTCCAAATATTATTTTACAGTGTATATCTGCGCCAATATATATATATATATATATATATATATATATATATATATATATATATATATATATATATATATATATAAACGTCCTGGCTACCCAGTAATTCATAATAAAGAATGTTTCGAATAAAAATTAGTCAGTACACAGATTCTAATAAATTGAAATACTCAATATTGATAAAAAATTTTTTTACTCGACAAAAAAATAATAACATTGCAATTTTTTAACATAACTGTATATTATTTTTACACAAATCGATTCATCTTTGCATTCTCCTTAAAAAATTACTAAGGTACTTAGGTCGAAAATTAGTTTAATTAGTTTAGAAGTTATTAATATAATTTTTGTTCCGAGCGCCCATAACATCGAATCACTGTGCGACGCGTTTTAGTTTCGGATAAATTACGAGTGCGATCACGAATTACGTGCCAGCCACGATTCCAACGAGGTTGATTTTTGTTGCCGTACCATCTAAGCCCCACCGAACGGTTACGAAACGTTGAGTCGTCCAGTGATCCTTTATTATTTCTCGCGAGGTCGTTCGGACAATCGACGCGCAAGAACGAAACGCTTCTCATTTTATTTCACTGTTTGCAGGCGTTGAGACGCTTCTCGTCTCACGTTAGTTTCTGGCGTTTGCGGGCGGTGAGACGCTTTTCCTTTCACACTATTCGGTTTGTGTTAGTTTCGGTTAACATTTCTGGATTTGAACGTTCTCCTCGGGGATGTAGTTGCGAGAAGAGAGAATGTAATTCGTCGCGTTTTCGGACTTCGCGTATCGGTCACGTAACATCGTTGCGACGGTTACCGAGCTCGTGAGCGCGTGTATTCGGAACTTCTCGTACCGTGCGCGTTGATTTGCGTTCCGTTTCGGAAACTACCACGGCAGTTATTTGTAATTGCATCGAACATCTGTGCTTACGATTTCGTGTCTCTTTGAGACTAATTATAATATACCGGGTTATTCGTTCCGGTATATTATCGCGTATCGATACGATATTCGATCGCGAGAAATTCTTATATTGACAACCTTGCGCTGCGAACGAAGAACCGTCGCGAAAATTGTGTAAAGTGCGCGAGTTCTCGGATAGGTCCACGTGGTCGACTAATTTGTAATATTTGATGAGGATTAAACAATCTTAAGCGAATTCCGCCTTGCCATAAGAGCTGCCTTCGTCCTTGTCGCATTCATTTTATCTAGCGTAAGCCAGGAATTCGAGATCGTTTAGAATTTTCGAACATCACGTTTTGAGCCAGGGGGCCACGTTCGTACTGTTATGTACTACAGAAATATAGGTTTAAGATTAAGGCTGAGTCAGCGGTTAGACTATCCTTTAGGTCATTTTGCCCAAATAAACTACGTCGCCGAAAACGTGGAATATACTTTGCTCCCTTTCGGCCTACAAGCCGCCTTGGACCTAGGTGACCAAAGTTCGGTGACCTCTTTTGTAAGATAGAAAACGCATGCTTCGCTACGCTCGGGGCTCATTTGTCAGAAGTATTTCGGCGCGATCTGAACCTTTTAATAAAGTTCTTGCTCCGTTCTGGCCATATGGTACCAGAGACGATTGCCGCGAAAGGGGTCAATGTACGGTTTATGATACGAGCAACGGCAAAGCTATTTTTGAGGAAATCGTTCCAAGTAAAGTATTAGTATTTTAGGCAAAGCATGTTTCTCGTTCTTTACAATCTTTCTTTTTCGGTCTCAATAGCGAATGCTGGAATATAAAAGCTGAAACGCCCACATCCCCAGACGAATTTTGGAGTTCGACAAACGAACACGGTCGAACAATACTTCTGCTGCAAACCTCGACGCGAAAGGTTGCACACTTCATCATCAGACCTCGACGTGAAAGGTCCTACAGCACTTATATATCGAATCTCGCCGCGAACAGTTCTACACACAACAGCCGATACTTCTGTATCAACATCGTGACGATTAAAGTATATCCCTCATTAATTTGTCGGAATACCGCGTCGCGTAGTGCCGTCCATCCATATCGGGATAGCTTCGCGACTTACAACCGCGAAGA
>CM052158.1:1683700-1727148 GCA_028455555.1 Augochlorella aurata | reverse complement strand
TTAAAATTGTGTAAGAAAAAGGGAAATGACTGCCTGCACTAATGGTCCCCCGCAGGTAAAATTCGTACCCTCGGGTGACGCGCGCGAGGGATCCGCGTGTCTTTTGGATTGACCGTAGCAAATAATAAAGTTGGAAAGTTCCTGAATTTTACAAGATGCAGAAGTACAAAATAAATCGCGTAGGGTTCGAAGTCTGGTGACCAGATGTGGATAGTAAAGCAATAAATGTGAATTTGTAAAGAGAATTACGGTCTTCCGGATAACCACCTACCCCGACGGCCGGGTAGGGAAATAAACTAATTTAACTTTATTTTTTGCTCGACCTTCAGTACGGAACAGGTAAAGCATGTCGAAAAACGCAATGAACTGGCAAATGGAAGAATAACGAAGATGATGGATCTATAGCACATTTTGATTAGGCCAGTCAAACCATCGACGATTGAGGGTAAAAATTATATTCTAACTGTAGTCGATGACCGTTCGAGATTTATATTTACAGAACTATTACATGAGAAGAGTGATGCGAAGGATAAATTAAAGAAATTAATAACTCAAAAAGAGGATGAGACTGGAATGAAATTAAAAGCAATACGTTCTGACAATGGTGGTGTTCTGATAAACTTGAGTTTTTCAATGCATTCCGACCACAGACTGACGGGTCGATCGAAAGATCACAGCACACGTTGGGTGTGTACCGAAAAAAAAATAAAAAACGAAGCGTCTGGGATAAACGACTCTCGTTCGCCACGTTTTCTTATAATACTAAGCATATTTCTTACGCGAGACGAAGTCACGTTGGTGTTCCCATCTCCCCTCTTACTAGCTACCCCACTGCCGCAGCTATTGGTCGCTATTGATCGTCGTTGATCTTCGTCCACGTTTTTGGCCAATAGCGACCGCCTTGCTATGGGCGTAGGGTAGGTAATAAGAGGGGGAATATAAACACAAAGGTGCCTGCCGTCTCTCCGCCTAAGGACTGCTCCTCATTTAGCTGTTCGACTTGGTCTTTGGCAGTCAGAACATTGTCAGCGAATCCTCGAGTTCACAGGAGTCTTACAACAGATACTTAGAGAAATTACTACACTTACACCTGCTTCATCCTCGTACCAACGATAAATTTAAACGACAAGCAGATATTAAATACTACATCTACGTACGAATCAACCAGCAACGTCAAAACAACAGCAAAACAACGAATAAACAACAACCAAAATGCCAATTCCTCGTGAAAAATATCAAGAAAAAGATATCGAAGAATCCTACGGGCCAATGGATGGAGTGGTTCCAATAGAACATCCGCAAACATACCAAAAGCTACTACGACTCTATTGCATTATCACGATGTCCCGGAGACCTATATTTGTAACCGACGGACACCGTATATGCGAGGACTGTTACCTCAAGCTAGAGGAAGAGGACCAGGACCACTATCAAGAAGGAGGTTGGCACTCGATTGGATCCCACCAAACCCGCAAGAAGGCGACTCACTGCCACAACTGCGACGTACGCATCGCCTATTCATGAGCAGCGTGGCGATGCCACGAGTGCATTGAAGGACATTTCGAGATGAATCCTGACGACTGGGCAAGAATACACGCCAACGTGCTAGTCGACGTCAAAACAAGATAGTGAATCCGCAGCATCTCGAAGTTTTACTTTGGCAAGTGAAATTCAAAATGCAGGAACTAGTTACAACGACCCGTTCACACATGGACGAACGTCGTGTTACAAGCGCTGAACTTCCCACCGGAGAAATCCACCCCCAATCCGGAACGTAGAAAAAAGCGATATAACAAAAAAATTAGTTACATCCATGCCTAATCGACTGATAGAAGTAATAAAACACAAATGTGCTTAATTTTGCATGTACGAATACAACTGAAAGATAGCCTCTATGGCTAAACATTATTCCGCCTTTTTTAGTGTTTCTTAAAAAAAAAAATAAAACTGTTGCGTAGATACAACTAGTGTACTGCAATAAAAAATAATTAATGGAAATAAATAAAAATGATTAATAAGAAATACGATTTTTTTATTTATATTATACATCATTATAGTATACGAATACGAGTGGGAGTAACTTTAATTTTGTTATTCTTATTTTTCGTCTTATTTCTAGTCATAGAATTTAAGTTCAGAATCTTTGAAGGTTATCTGTTGTATATACATATAACTATCTACATTCGAGAATAAACGCTATTTCCGAAGTCAATGTAGGATCTAATATCCGATTTTCTGTTCCTTTACTTTGACTTTAACCAACGCTTTCGTTTGAACTTTCTACATATGTTCCGTCCTGGACATACGGTACTGAGGACGATTGCCGCGCAAGGGACCAAGTACGATTTATGGATATGAGCAACGGCAAGGCTATTTTTGAGGAAACCGTTCCAAGTTAGTATTTTAGGGAAAGCATGTTGCCCGTTATTTACAACCTTTCGTTTTCGGTCTCAGTAGCGAATGCTGGTATCATAAATCCCGAGATTTCCGAAGGGCCTCACGGACAGAGGTCCGAAGTCCCACAGCTGGCTCGCGACCGACCGCGACCGGCAGCTACACGTGCCTAGCAGACCTGGAGGAAATTCCCTTACGCGATGTTATACACCATAATTTTAAGCTGGCGTAATTCCCACTCTTACTCTCTTCCATCCCCACTTCCTTTCAAGTTTTCCTCCAAGCTTGTGCGACTGCAATAGAACAGAACCAAACTAGAACCGTTCAGAATCACTTCGAATCGTTTTTAGATCCTTTGCGAACAAAGACAAGTCAACGTATTCTAGAAGCGCAGCCGAGTCTCCTTCTAGCTACACAACGAACACACCGATATTTTGAATAAAGGACTTGGTTCTCCGGAGTTGGCCTTACAACCCTACTTCGTTAACCCGTCGTATCTAAGTCCCAAGCAAGGTGACCGATACGACACCACAACATAAATTACATAAAATGCAAGTCAAGTTATAGAAAATGTTAAAGTAACAACTAATGTTACAAATGTGTAGGAACGTGAGCTGAAAATAAACTTTTCCTCTGAACTGCTGTGTAATGTTTTCTAGATCGAGGTTCGGAAACTAATGCCATGCAACCGCTCGATCCAGGCATGAACGTCTTGATGTAAAACCTAACAAACGCTCATCTAAAGACTACTTTTACAAAGGGCCTAGCCGATTAAGATGGTCAAAACTGCCCTTAGAAGTTTTTAATATATATTTAATATATACCCCGCCGGCGCAACAGTACAGAAGTCGAACAAATCAACCACGCCGCCAACCGACGAACATTTCGGCATATACCACACTCACCTAAATTTTTTTTACTCTTAAATCGCATTATCTAGGTTAAAAAACTGCTTGTTTCAATGTAATAACGTTTAAAATTACTTAATCTACATTTGCGGTAAACCCAACAAGTAGTAATTTCCTTTTTTATTGCTAAAACGTCGATAAATTCGGTTTTCATTTTTTTTGACAATGGCGCATGTGACCACAAGATTTGAGAAAAATTGGGTACATAGCTTGTGATAGTACCTAATTAGGGAATTGATATAAAAATAATTCATATTTTGGTTTTAGAGAAATCTTCAATTTTCCGATTTTTTGTTGGTTTCTCATTCTTGATAACCACAGCTTGCAACCGAAAAATCTGCAAACATTCTGTAATATGCGGCTTGATGTCCCAAATAAGTTCTATTTTTTTCAAAATTTTAGGAAGTCACCGAAGGGGAGAAATTGGCGGAAAAGCTTCGAGTCTAATTTATTCTGTAACTAGCCCCACGGACAAGTTACACGGTTGGAATTTTACACAGGTGAGTTTTTCTTGGTCAGCCATATCGAATGGTATAAGAGTAATTGAAAAACCTCTAAGGGTAGTTTCGATACGTACAATGAATAAATATAGTGTAAAGTATGTCATGTTTGGTATCATTTTGATTGGAAGAATCTGACCAATATATTAAAAAACTTCTCATACATAACAAATTAGAAATAAGAAAGTTAAGTCACCGTTATACGCGGGTAGCACAATGATGTAGTGACGCCCGCTCTCAATATTCATGAAGACGCTTGCATGCTTCTATTTACAATTTATTAATTATATGCTGTACAGTGATAGTGTCTGCAATTTCTACGTTGTTGGTGGTGGTTTTGCGATTTCTAAGATTTCTGCAATTTCTGTTCGCGTTCTAATCAGTTTTGACTATGCCTCGTCGTGTTCTGTCTGTCGTCACGTCAGTTTTTTGGTGATTGGTCAAGGGTAGTTTTTGATGAAGAAATGAAGTGTTTTTGATTAGAAGTGGGTATATCCGAAGGAGCTTGGAATCAGGAGTGGGAACTGTTAGAAAGTTTTGTTTTGTATTGTCTTCGTTCGCCAATGATGTGATTTATAAGTGACTGTCCGTTGAACGTTTCGGTCGGCCTGTCGCACATGTGCCCGTTTGTCGGGTCGAATTTGTCGAAGTGCAGGGGTCGTAAAGTAATTTAGATGGTCGGAGTCGCCCGGATGGTTTCTTATTAGGGTGTCCCAAAAGTTTCTTTCTCATCGCGCTATGAATGGCATTATCTGGCTCTACTTGTGTAAACATGCAGGCTTATCTATTAGCTATTCTTTTACAGTACATTTTATTCGTGCCACGGTCTCTTTTAAAACTTTCATCCACAGCGTTAAAGATGGGTAGCGACAGGCGACATTTACGGCATGTTATGCTTTATTGTTTCAAAAAAGGTGATAGTGTAAAGAATACTGTCGACGAAATTTGTACCGTGTATGAAGATGGCGCTGTAACTATTACAACCGTTCGCAATTGGTTTAAAAGATTTAGAGGGGGAAATTTTAATCTGGAAGATTAAGACCGCAGCGGCCGCCCAAAAACGACGGATACGAACTTCATCAAGGCCATGCTTGATGAAAATCCATGATATAGTGCGGGAGATAGTGAATGCTACTAGGATTCCCAAAACAACAGTGCATAATCACCTAACTAAGATGGGATATGTTAATCGCTGCGAAGTTTGGGTCGCGCACCTCCAGGTTTATTTCCAGGATTATTTCTTGTCCAAAACACAACAATTTTGGAAAGAAGGCATAATGAGGCTTCCTGAGAGATGGAAGAAGGTAATAGAACAAATTACATTCTTATATAACAAAATAAATAGTATCGTAAACAGTAAATATTGTGTATTCATTTCATATTAGAATTAGATTTTTAGCAGGTCTAACGCTTAATTCGCTGAAGGGATGGCGAGATACGTTTGACCTTCGGTGTTGCCGTCGCAACAGTTTTTATTATAGGAATACAGTAATGTTCAGTATGCGTAGACAAGACACGATTCTTGAAGCTTCGCGGCTCGTGTTTATACAAGTTGCTGACATCTCGCAAAAGAGAGAGACAGAACGAAAATACGGGGCGAACGAAATTACCTGGAAAAGCAGCCGCCGCATGCCGATATAGATTACTATGAATACATTGTGATTTAGATTTTTACATTGTGATTTAGATTATCTGTCTCTCTCAACTAATTATTCAAGTGTTGTTTTACTTGAACTTTGCGAAACTCTCTATTGGGCGCACGTGATTTCCAGAGAAAGGACAAAAAATGTCAAAACATCAAGTGTAGATGTTTCTGGGATTTTCAATGTCACGGTAGAAAACCTTCGTACGTTACACGAAAATAATAGAAATTAGTCACCGAGTGTATAATTTTGTAAATGTTGATCATGTTGATTCCCAATTTGCATTAATTTCGTTCTGGGCAAAAAGGAAGAAATTAACTAAATTTTGTCAGAGTGAATTAGGTACAATACAAAGACAAAGACATGAAATAAAAAAGCATGAGTAAGTTATGCTAGTTTCATATAATTCTCGAACAAATGTTGTAAACGATGTATTTCTAAGGAAATAGCAAACTATTGAGTCAACAAGCGCAGCGTTAATTATAAATTATACAAATTATCAATATTAACACTGATCGATAAAAAAGGGAGCTCGCTTTTAATTCTTCGAAAAAAGATATTAAAGTTGACTAAATCGAATTCGAAATGACGAAAATAAATTTAATTTAACATAGACAGAATAGTTCAACACAGGGCTGCACAAAATTTTTTTCGATATTATCGAATAAATATACGATCGAATTTATCCGAATAAGAACTTTTTTTTTCGAATGAATACTTATTCGTTATTTGAACAAGGATTCATTCATACAGGAATTTCTTCAGAAAATGATTGATCAGAATAAAAATAATAGACTATAATATGTTTGTCCATAGTTTATTGATTAACTTCTTCCATGTTAATTTTTGCGATCTATTACTCTTGTGTAAGATGGAATGGCCAGTGGATAACTGATCGCACCGAGAAAAACAGAGTTTAGTGATAAAAAAAATATTCTAAAAGATCGTTTGGTGCGAAGATCGTGGGTTCGATTGTTTTCCGTGGTTGTTTTTTTCACTTTATTTTTCATAAAGAAATAATTTTCTATAAACGTCATTTTAACACGGTCACGCAGCACAGTGGTTCGGTTTCAAGAATTCAGTGACACTTAACGAAACTTTTTAAAATTGATAATTATTCAATTTGTATTGCTTCACAAAGGTCTATGGACCTCAGAAATGAGGAAACTAATGTAATTGAATAAATATTTTAGTTACTATCAATATTTAAAGTTGATCGATTGGAGGATAGAATATTTCGCCTGACGAGATTTCTCACCTTCTTCGAGAAGGTTCCATACTACCCATTGTGTTCTTACTTTCGCTCTTATTGTGCTCGAAAGATCACCTTTTTAATAAGAAATCATATATTTTTTTAGTCATTACTAACAATAATATACAAAAAAAGTAACACTATTTGATACGCGACTTTAAAAAATTTCTTAGATTTGACAGAGAATAACTTTTGAATTGCAACAGTCTCCGTGTTCTAGCAAAAAAGAATATTGTGTATACAGTTTGCTTTAAATAGCTAGGTGAAGATCATGTCCCTATAACAACTGATTTGAAAGTTATAATTCTTCACAAACGACCGCGTCACATATCGCTTACGGACACGCTCGGCCGCGTGTATTTCATAAAACGTTACACGTATGAAATATAAATATAAGATACGTATTTAGAAAGTAAAGCATAGTTTGTATAATTACATTAAACAACGTTTTTTAAATTGCAAATAGCAATGAAAATTTATTGAAATTTATTGTTTAATAAATGCAGAAAATATGATATATCGGTAGCTAAAAATGACTATTTTTAAATTACTTTTAATGAAAATTTCATTGCAATATCTCTAATGGTTCAGAAGTTATTACAACTTGTCACTGAATTCTCCAAACCGGACCATTGTGCGGCGTGCCGCGGCGTTTCTTTATTTTGTTGTGGGTTTGCGCCTCCACGCCCGTAAAAGTCTGAGCTCTTCCGAATCTAATTCCTTTCTCGCGGCTATGTATCTCCGAGGAAGGATCCCAAAAAATGACTCACCGATTCTCTCGCTCTCTCGGAAGTTCTTTCTCTCTCCTTCGCTTCCAACCGCGGAATCACGCGCAATTCGTCACTCGCAACCACGTTTTAGTTTCGGTAGCTCACTGAATGTGATCCTTCGCGATTTTTCAGCAACGACAAAAGCCGATCCATCGTACCCCCCACCATACTCATTACCGAGTCCCTGTCCCGATTGGCCTGCCTAATCATGCCATACGACATTTCTCCAGGTCCGTCTCGCGGAAATCCGTTGGCCCCAGGCTGATTCCGACTTTCTCAATTGCGATCGCTCCCAGCAACCGAGGGGTGGGGTGGGGGTGGAGGAGTCATCGACATCAAATGTAGATGTTCCTAGGAACTCCGATGTTCGGTGAGCTATGGACCCAGTCGTCTCCGGATTTGTTAACCCGTGTGTGAGGTGTCTCTGATCCTCCATCTGTGCGCACAAGATACTTTGGGGTGGCCAACAAATTAAAGTACGGTCCCAATTCGGCAGTAACCACGGGGTAACCTCTCGTGGGGCTAGGTAACACTCGGTTCGTCCCTGAAATTTCCGTCTGGCTCGGCCCGCGGAATATGAATTAGAAAAATGCAAGTACATACACCGAATCTTCCTCAGGGAATGCTCTCGTGCCTGGAACGAGAGTTTTCTGCGGGTCTCGAGGAGTCCGTCCGCTCTTACCATTAAAAACGAGAACAGTTAATAATTATTCGAATAAAGAATAAAGAATCATTTAAATAAGTAGATAGAATAATTTTTTACAAACAATGAATGTTATTCAACTACAAAAATTTATTCGAATACTTATTTCAGATAAATATTTATTCGACACAATTCGAATAATGACCAATTTCGGTTCTAAGCACCTCAGAGATTTATAATATGCTTTTCGCGGTTGTATGTCGGAAAGTTTCGCGGTTTTGCCGTTTCGGTATAGATCAGAGCGAGTTTACTCTCAAGTTATTTGCGCTGCGTTAGTGTTGTTTGACTTGGAATCATGAAATCTTGCAAAACGAAAAACGATACGGTCAGTTAATAAAGGTTAATGATGTAATTATTTTAATTGACGTCCTAGAGAAATATACAGGGTGTCCCAAAAGTCATTTGCAATCGGGAAACAAAGAGTTCCTGAGGTTGCCTCTCATTGGTCAGTGTCTTTTCTTAATAATGCGTAAACAGAGTCGTGAATTGCATTTGTTCCAAGGAAAAAGTTAGTTCAAATGACTTCAGGAGCCCCACATTTCCGATTACGAGCGATTTTTGGGACACCCTGTACAGTAAGTAATCATGCAAGTTATCGATGTAATTAATAAAAAATGTGAATGCCAAACGTAATGATGTAATATCTAAGTTATCAAAACAGTGACAAAATATAAAAATCTGGTAATACGTCATTGATTAAGTGACATCCATATTGTAAGATGAGTGGGTTGAAAAGAAGCAAAAAGATAAAGATTTACTATTAATAAATATAATTAGAAAACTTTATTCTCATCGACTGCTCTCGCTAAAACCAAAACCCGACTGCCTGACTCCTTTCGGGCCAAGTCGTATCGTACACTTCTTCAAAACTATCGCATCTGGAGTAGCCTACTTGGTAAGTGAAGAGACTGCATCGTTCCAAGTCCTAACGTCACCACCAAAGACACGCGTCATCCCTCGCTCACACGCACATACACAAACAAACGGTTTACAATATACAATTAATAATACTTGCTAAATTTTCATGTAAGAAAAAACGACGCATACAAAGACCATTATTGTACGCACGAATGAAATGATTATGATCCAGTTGAATGCAGTCGGAACAAAGCAAAATATAATAAGGGACAAAATAAGATCACTATTGCATACAATGTACAGGCTGCCTCACCTAACTCGTACTTTTCGTACTCAAGGTCGCGTGAAGGTCGTAACATTATTCGTCATTGGATACATCTTGATCTGGGCTATCATTCACTGATAAAAATATATCATTCCATTATACAAAAAACTGAGATTACTTTAAAATCTCAAAAGATATAACCTTAAACAAATGTTTTAATCCATCATAATATTTACCCCTTTGAACCAACCAATGTTCTTCCCTGAATTTCTTTTATCATAGAAAACAGGCGAAATATTTTAGATGCTCGAATTAGGTGAAACACCCTGTGTATACACAAATTTTAAGGCATTCTCACCCATTTTTCATAGTATTGTTACGGCGAATTGCCCAAATCAAGTCGCTGTAATGTGATACTGCCCTAAAGTGGACAACCTCTAAGGAAATAACAGAAGATAGGGGTTGTCATGGAATCGTTGTGCCGACGGACAATCGACAGTTGAGATCGAACCAACGAGCAATCAACTTGTGTCTTTGCATCTTGATACAAAGAACTGTAATATATTGGCTATTTGTAGAGTAATTGTATTATACATAGTGTAAATCTGTTAATAAAATGCCCGACGCGACGCGTGGAGCCGAGGAAACTTGCAACAGTATACATATACTACAGTGAAGAGCATGTCTGAGACAACACCTCTTAAAACGGAATAATTTTCAAAAAATTCGACGAATCGAATCGCATTTCTTGGGAGAATCAACGAGAATTTGCAGGAAATATAAATAGCTGCACGGGATAGACGTGATTAGACCGGAACCGAAACATAATTAGTTACAATTGTATTTGCTTTCTTCACAAAGTACAGTACCTTTTTTATTATTTTAAAAACAACTAACTCAACTGTCACAGTAATTATAGTTCCAAAGGTGGCTAGATGTTATCGTTTACAAAACACCGCTAAACGGTGAAATAACATAGTTAACGTAAGTAATATTGTTAAACTTCGAAAACAAAAAATTCAAAAAACATGTATCCCCTATTTTGGTCCATAGATTACTCACACGAGTTTACATAGAAATTGATAAACAATTAATAAGAAAAATTAAAAAAGAAATTATTTTTTAAATATTGTTCAAACAAATTCCAGAATTTTTTTCAAGCAATCAAATTTGTCAATCAAAACCATGTATATACAAGAAGGTCAATGTTCTACGCCCTTTACTTCTCGAGATATCTGACATTACATAATTTTTATTCTCGATTGTGAGAGCAAGAACCATTCTTTTCACTCCATAAACGTGGATAATTGCAAATATAAAAAAATACGTGTGAAATGTCTTTCAACAAACTGTATTATATTAAACTGAAATTGTATTAGAATTAGGAACGTTCCCTTGTAAGTACAATAAATTCTCCCTAATAGTCCATGTCAGAGGCTTGCTTACACTGTCTCCTGTGCTATTATTACGCATATACGCTATAGAAGACCGGCATTTTTTTCACGTGTTGTGTTTACAAGGACTAGTTGGATTTCTGGAGAAATCGGATTTCTAAGATTTGCTGGAGTCAGTCAAACGTATGATGCGGCATGCAAAGTGGCTCCTTTTATTAGTATTCCCAGAATGACAATCCATAATACAATAACATAACTTTTTTAATCTTACGCTCCAAAACTGAATTACTTTTAGCATATTGACGATAGTTTTCTGATAAAAATGAGACCTAACATGACATAATTTGGACAAATATTTCTGATTATATTCTTATTATTATATCCTGATCTCCAAATTCCAAGGTTGATGGAAAAAGTATAGTAAACCGTTTCGCCACACTCTCCGTCAAACGCGTAGAATTCCTAATGTCTCGAAATCGTGGCGATCTTTACACTTACGAAGCCATCTCCACTCTGAATGTCTCTCGAATTACACAATTCCTTTTAATACTTTATTTATAGTTATGAATCGGTTTCTCTAATGCTGTTTTCGTAAATAAAATAAGTTACTTGATTCGTATAATGAATAAATACGGTGTAAAATATGTTGTGTTTGGTATCATTTTAATTGGAAAAATCTGAACAATATATTAAAAAAATTTTCATATATAAAAAATTGGAAATAAAAAAGTGAAGTCGTCGTTTTTATGCTAGCATTACAATGTATTCATAGTAATCTACACCGGCATGCGGCGGCTGCCTTTCCAGATAGTTTCATTCGTCTCCCTTTTTTATGAGATGTCGCCAACTATAAAGACGATCCGCGAGGATCGAATGACCGTACCTTCGTCTATGCATGCTGACGATTTTCGATTCCTACTTTGAAGCATTCGTCGAAACATTACTGTACCGCGAACTGCGAATACGACTAAAGGGACGACAACACGATAGCTCTCAATATTCTCTACTTTCCGACTCTCAGAACAACACTGCCCGTCTTTCCAAAAAGGCGAAAACCGTTACTTGATTTCCGTTACACCTTCGTTGACAAACGCGTTGCTATCGCAACGGCGGGTTCCGCTAGCTCTCTTTTATTTCATGCTTCCAGGCACGATCCTTAATACAATGTCTTAAAACTACAGTTTCTTATATTCCAAACACACGCCTTAAATCACGATACTACAATAATAAAATTGTTTCCGTTAGTTACAGTTTTTCAAAAACGGTGCAAGCAAATGCGACTTTCGCAGATCTCGTGATCCTCACGGATTCAATTTCAAGTTCGACATCACTCTCGACGCAAAAAATTGTATGTATGTATGCAGGACGTTAAGTTTAACGACGCGGAAGCGGAGATGAACCTCCAACGGAGAAAATCCACCTAAGTACATCTCGTTTCTCGCAGACGGTAGAAAATGGGTTAATCTCGATTCCTGAAAGTACAGAAGCTGAGTACCTTATGATTACATTCACCGAGCACATGGATCCTGTACTGCAGTCTACGTTAGAACACAAATGTATGATCCTAACAAAACTCATTAATTATTCGAAGAAGAGATTTGAATTCAGAAGAAATTTTTGTATTGCCTTTCCTGGGAGAAATAGATTGTCTTGAAATTCGCAGCGGGAAAACTTCACGGCAATGCATCAATCGTACTTGTCATCTCGCATACTGTGCGCGTGAGGCCATGTGCAAATTATGCGAGAATCAGACAGAAAACTCCATCGGAGAAATGGAGAAGGATGCTCTTGATAATTTGTTGTTCAGTTTACCTTATCAGGATTCTTTCAAGGTATCACAAGATGTTAAAATCTTAAAATAAGCCTGCGACGAAGTATTAATTATTGATAGAAAATTAGGAAAACACGGTGTGTCATATTCGCAATCGCTGACTAGGTACGACCGACAAAAGAGAAATATCTGTTTCGGAAGAAAAAAAAGGGCGTACACGTGCTACTGCTCGGACCTTCCGTAACATGGGCCCACGTACCTGCAGAATAAAGCAGCGTAGCTCAGAGAAACTCCTCTAACTAAAATAATATCTAACTCCAACCATATTTCGAATAAATAAAGCAATCGGCGATTTTCTCATACGAAGAAAGAATAAATACCATAATAACAAACACCCTTTTGAACTACCTAAGGAATGTTCAAAAGCTAATTGGCATTTGACAAAAAGATTATGTTTCTATACGTAGCTATATCTCACACCACTGTTATATCTCACGTCTCCTATGATTTCAACGTAGATACTAAAGACCGAGGCAAAAGTTGGAAAAGGGATATAAAACGTTTTCTTTAAAAAATGCTAACGTTTTCCTAAGAAGATTTTAACACAAATTTGAATTATAGTTGAATATCTTCTCTATACATACAATTCCAAAACATTACAAATGATAATAACTTTGAAGAAATTTTATAACTGAAGAGGTTTCATTTCACCATGGCGCAATGAGAGCCTGAAACAAAAACTGAATATAAAATAAGCGAATCAATTAATTATATTGAACTTTTTAACACATTCATCAATTTTTAAATAAGAACACTTTTAAACGGTTTTAGGTAGTTATATTTAATTGTATACTATTGTAGTGATTATTTTAGGAAATGCTACGAGGCTCCGTGGTAAAACGAAATAACACTCACAACTTTAATAACAACAATAACAGTAACAGTTTATTAACAAAGTAACGCTCAACATACATAATATGACAATTTCTCACGAATAACATCAAGGACTTCGACAACGGCAACAACTCTCACAACAATAACAACTACACAGCGGCAATGACAATGCACGAATTCACTAGGCTACGGATTTCCTTCAAATGCCCCGATGTTCGCTTTCAGTTTTTTCACCCTCATCGAGCTTTTTGTCACACCTTCCTTCCCTTCCCTTAATTATTTTACCATTTCTCTCTCTCACACACACACGCGCGCGCGTGCGAGTACGCTTTATATTTCAGCCACGCAGGGTTTCGGGGAACGTAAGCAATAAATTCAGGTCACTGAAAACTGTCCAATCACTCTGCAGACATCTGTCCCATTCATTCAGTATTTTACGATATTCACTATTCATTCTATCTTTCATACCCGAAAAAACCTGCACTATGAGCATAACAAATTTTGGTCAAGCATGTAGGAGTTTTGGGTTAGTTTTAGGTTAAGTCACTGCACATTTGGTTCATGCAATTTTCGTCTGCTCTCCAGTGCAGCTCTGTTGGTCCGCTCAATTTGCCCCGAATAGCATGTTTATCATTCATCAATTAATTTAATAATTTTTCAGTTATTTTATATTATCACTACTAGAAATATTAATATTTACAGAAATCTTGAACACACAGATGAAGGTTTCTAATTAAATTTTAAATAAATAACTTATTTATTCGAATTCCAATTTCTAAAAAATTATCGATCGTAGGTACTGACATTGTACTATTTTATTCATTTATTAAATAAAAGTATCATTATAATTCAATGGATATAATTATCATTATATTGATAAATCATTGTAGTATATAACTATATGTTGACTTTAATTTTTTAAATAAATATTCAACGAAGTTCTCTTTCGCCCAAGACTCACTATGCCGGTCTCCCCTACAATTCTTCGAGACTCTCCAACCCCTAATGCAACATGCAACGAATGTGTAAAGAAATTATGGAAACCATGTACACATTTGTACGGTTGAATCTATAGTGCAAAAGGGTAAATCCACAGGAGTCACCTAACCCAGGGGATAAAAACATGATATCACAAGCATCGGTATTCGCTACAAAATGTACAACTTTCTTTAAAGCATTGAACAATTTGACCATTTTCACAGACCATTACTGCCAAAGACCATTATTCCTAAATACACAGCTATACAGAGGAGCATAATTATGGCACCACACCCATTTTTGAGTATTTCAGATTTCTGGATGGGAATGTAAAAATGCCGATTATATGAGGTGAAAGGGTACGATAAATAATATGTTTCTTGTAAATATCTATAAAGTTGCTCCTACATAAGACATCAAACTATGGGAGTTTTGATTTTCAGTTGTTGCATTACTATAACACCATCATTACTATGCCAAGTTGAATACGTTTAGATTTGTAATCTAATCTGTATAACTTAATAAAACGTATTCATTACAAATCAAAACTTAAATTTCATTTGCAAAAATCGTATATTGGAGATAAGAGTAATGCCTCGTGGTAAATATAATATTTAACCAAAGAAGAGAAAGATAAAATTTTAGCGTACCGAGAGAAAGAAATTGGTGTACGAGAAATTTCTAGAAAACTGAGACGATCACAAAATTATTGTGAATTTGTTAAGTAATCCAGCTAATGATGGTAAAAATAAAAAAGGTTGGCCGAAGAAAAAATTGAGTCCTCGCAACGAACAGATAATTGTAAAAACAGCCAGCACTTTGTTAATAAGTTGCAGTCAAATTAAAAATCTTTTGAATATTGATGTCTTTCGATGGACTGTACTTAGAGTTCTAATGAAAAATTGTAATATCGTAAAGCAAAAATTGAAGATGGCACTTAAATTTTTACCACGCCATAAACTTGCGAGACTTGAATTCGTTCGAGCTAACATACATCAAGATTGGAAATGCGTAAGTTAATTTCAGATGCTGAACTGTTTAAAATTCAGGTAACTTCAACTTATTTTATTGATAATTAGGTAATACTTTCGGACGAAAAAAAAATCAATCTGAGGAAAGAACCGGGTTTCTTTTCAAAAAGAAATTTCAATGGTGGTAATGTGATTGATGGTTTGGGAGGCACTTTGCATAAATGGCACGTTGAAACTAAGTTTCCCTTCAAAACGGATGGACAGTCAGCATATTGAAAAATAATTCGTTGCCGTTTATTAACGAAAGTAACTTTGTGAAATGGACGTTCCAAGAAGATAACACGGACATAAACACCAGTTGCAGAATGTTATGGATTAATGTTATCAAATGGCCAACGTGTTTTTCGGATCAAAATTCAATGGAAAACGTCTGCAGCCTAATTGCAATGAAGGTTTATACAGAAAATTGACAGTTTCAAATCGTTGTAGAACTAAAAGGCAGTAATGACATCCGTCAGAAAACTTTTTAAAAGCTCATCGACAATACGTCAAACCGCATTTTTCTAACGATCTACTAATTTTCTCGAAGGACCAAATGACAAGACAATATCCGGCTCGTGGACAACCTCCCGTCGCAGGAGGTACAAATACAATACTGTTTCCGGGTTAAAATGTGTATTCACAATAGTAATGCTGAGTCTCCCGTGAGAACTCTGTAGCATGTACAACAAGTAGAGTCAAATCTACATCAACTAGACCAACTAAGACCGACTAAGTAAAACCGTATGAGTACAAAACAAGTGTGATACAAAACAAAGAACGGAACGAGAGTGTTACAAAACGAGGGAACGGAACGAGAGTGGCAAAGGACTGGATTTCTACCCTTAATCTAGCCTCGGTCCTCCCTACCCTGTCGAACTAGGGTGTGGGCGTTTGGGAGAGTCGTCCAATCAAAGAAAGGCCCAAATAGAGAAATTGATTCTCACGAAACCACATTTGGGACATAGGAGGGGGTATCGCGAACGCTTCTAAGGTGGTCCCAGGCCGCCCGTGGGACTGGGCAACTTCACGATAACTACGTTTCGGGTTGCCAAGTACTCCGGCAACTAAAGATTGGCCACGTGCCTTGGCCACGGTCGGGAATTCTGCTTTCCAAGAGCGCGGGTGACAGGCCCAACACCGTAGCCAGTTTCAACCGTCCCAAACACATGGCCCCCCATCATAAATCTAGCTGGTGTTACGATATGGTTCGTAACGATGAAATGTTGCTTCTTGAAGTTGAAAATTAACTAATGCTTGTTGTTTGTCGTACTTGGTTTTATTTTCTCGCTTCGTGTTTACTGTAAGGGTGTTGTTTTTAGAGTGTCGAAAGTTTCCGTCTAGCCTTCCGAGGAAAGCTACCGGAGGTTAGAGAGGGCCTGGTCGTAGCGTGGGTAGGGGAAAAGGGTCTTAGTGCCGACTGGTGTCCTTCCGACATCGCTGGCCGCGCGCAATATCATTCATACACACATAATATTAATAATACTAATATAAAATAATAACAATAATAATAATAATGACAATGGTAATAATAGTAATAATAATAATAATAGTAATGATAATAATAGTAATGACAATGATAATAATAGTAATAATAATTGTTCCGTCCTGGACATACGGTACTGAGGACGATTGCCGCGCAAGGGACCAAGTACGATTTATGATATGAGCAACGGCAAGGCTATTTTTGAGGAAACCGTTCCAAGTTAGTATTTTAGGGAAAGCATGTTGCACGTTATTTACAACCTTTAGTTTTCGGTCTCAGTAGCGAATGCTGGTATCATAAATCCCGGGATTTCCGAAGGGCCTCGCGGACAGAGGTCCGAAGTCCCACAGCTGGCTCGCGACCGACCGCGACCGGCAGCTACACGTGCCTAGCAGACCTGGAGGAAATTCCCTTACGCGATGTTATACACCATAATTTTAAGCTGGCGAAATTCCCACTCTTACTCTCTTCCATCCCCACTTCCTTTACCACACCCACATCCAAGTTTTCCTCCAAGCTTGTGCGACTGCAATAGAACAGAAACAAACTAGAACCGTTCAGAATCACTTCGAATCGTTTTTAGATCCTTTGCGAACAAAGACAAGTCAACGTATTCTAGAAGCGCAGCCGAGTCTCCTTCTAGCTACACAACGAACACACCGATATTTTGAATAAAGGACTTGGTTCTCCGGAGTTGGCCTTACAACCCTACTTCGTTAACCCGTCGTATCTAAGTCCCAAGCAAGGTGACCGATACGACATCACAATAATAATAATGATAATAATAATAATAATAATAGTAGACGGTAATATCTATGGCGATGCATGAGGAAAATATATAATAATAGTAAGAGGGGGGGAAGGGAGTGTAGTGAATACGTAACACTGGCAAGCCTCAACATGTTTAAAATGTTTAGTGGTCAAGACGGAATGAAGCAAACAAATGAAAATTATAAATAATTTGAGTTGGATTCGTCTTTTTGGATTCGTCATCGCTTGATTATCGCAACACACATTGATGGGCGCTTTGCAAAGAGATCGCCACAGTTAACTGGTTGATGTTCGTTAAGAAAAGCATTGCTGGCAAAGCAAGAGACCAAACTGATATCCGTTGCAACCTGGCAACATGGGCTGAAATTTATGAATTATTATTAAAACTATATCAAGATAGAAAATCATTCGAACAACTGATAGAAGACTTAAGTTCGATAAGGCAAGAAAAAGGTGAAAATGTTTCGCAATTCTACCAGATTGAATTGACCTCTATTCATACTAATATTCCCTTTGACGGGCTATTAGGGGATGATTTCTTTTGTGCCCATAACGCAAACATTGATTATTCAAGTTCCAGCATTACATTCGAGTCAATACCTTTTCCAATCCCATTGTGTCGTAACACTCCTCAGAAATCTGATTCAACTATACGAATCAATGCACGAACAGAGATAGTGATCCCTATAAAATTAATAAATCCCTATTGTGTAAAGGAAGGCATAGTATCATCGCAACAATCAAACGAAGAAAATTCACTTTTAATACCCAGTGCTATGGTCAAAGTTTACGATAAAGATAAATCATTCATTACAATTATTAATACGACACAGAAATCACAAACAATTCCAATACCTGAATAATCAATAGAGCCCCTTTCGAATCAACGTTATATTTATAGTCTTCCAACCCATCAAACAGAAAATGATAGAAAGCAAAGACTGCGCGTATTAAATGAGAATTTTCGACTTAAACATTTAAATGTGAAAGAACGTCAGTACGTAAAAGAGGTTAGCGAAGAATTTGATGACATATTTCATCTTCCAACGGATTTGTTATCTCGTGCTATAACAACTCCTTGTACAATTCCCGTTACCAATGAAACTCCAATTCAAACAAAATCTTATCGCTATCCACAGATACATAAAACCGAAGTAGACTAACAGATAGAAAAAATGTTGAGTCAAGGTATATTTAAGCCCTCAAATAGTTCTTGGTCTAGTCCTCTCTAGGTTGTTCCGAAGAAAACAGATGTATCGGGTAAACGGAAGTGGCATATCGTGATTGATTACAAAAAAATAAATCAACGAACAATAGGTGATGCGAACCGACTTCCAAACATAGAGGATATACTTGATCAATTAGGTCATGTACAGTATTTCACCACATTAGACCTAGCAAATGGATTTCATCAGATTGCGATGGATCCTGAAAACGGTCCTAAAACGGCGTTCACAACACCAAATGACCATTTTGAGTTTACACGCATACCATTTGACCTTAAAAATGCTCCTGCTTTTTTTCAACGTACGATCAATAACGTCTTAACCGGACTAACTAACATTCAATGTTTTGTCTATTTAGACGATATTGTGATTTGTAGTTCCACACTAGAAGACCATGTACGTAAATTAAAAAATGTGTTTTCGAGACTGCGGGAACATAATCTAAAATTACAACCTAATAAGTGCGAGTTTATGAAAATATCGTGCGAATATTTGGGCCATGAAATTTCAAATAAGGGAGTAGAGCCTAACCTTAATAAAATAGATGCCATTGACAGAGTTTTAAGACCAACAAATCAAAAGGAAATTAAAATGTTTCTAGGACTAACCGGTTACTATAGGAAATTTATACAAAATTTTTCGACGATTGCAAAACCATTAACTCAATTACTAAAAAAGGATGTTCCATTTTATTGATCGGAAGAACAAGAGAACTCATTTTCAACTCTAAAGGACAAGTTGACTAATAAACCGATTTTACAATTTCCCGATTTTTCTAAAGAATTTATCTTAACGACTGATGCATCTAATGTCGGAATAGGACTATCACAAATTTCAAATAATAAAAATCTTCCGATTGCATACTACTCGCGTACATTAAACAATGCAGAACAAAACTATTCTACTACAGAAAAAGAGTTACTAGCAATAATTCAGACTGTTGAACATTTTCGACTTTTTTGGTACAAGATTTACAATCTATACGGATCATCGACCGCTTCAATGGCTTTTCAATTACAAGAATCCGTTTTCCAAGTTAGTTAAATGGCGTCTTAAAGTTATCAAGATTTCATTAAATTTCACTATACCAATCAGGATAGTATATCTTTTGAAAAAGAGAACAAACCACTGACAAAAATTAAAGATCCGATCGTTTTATTATGATCTCAAGATTTAGATGAAACCAATCAATATTCAGAATTTATATGTTCAAATTTTGATATATATCAATCGTTATATAATATATAACGATTGATCTGAGTTACAAGATAACAAGCAAATTGTATACTTGTTATATCCTATGAATCATCATTTTGATAAACTATAATATAAAAATCTTTTCCATTGTTTTCAAATATTAAAATAAATTATTGGAGATAGGAAATTTGTATTAGTTCCACCTGAGAAACATAATAATATTAAAATACATCAGTTAAACAAAATGTTAAAGTTCTTGTTTCCTGAATGTCAGATTAAATTGTTTGATTTTACGAGAATTACTCCTAAAACACAAGAAGGAATACAACGAATTTTAAAAGAAAATTATGACGATAAATTATCTGGACATTATGGCTTCAGTAAAACATACATGAAAATTAAAGAACGATATTATTGGCCTTCTATTAAAATAGATATTGGAAAATATATTCAATCATGCCATTCTTGTCAAATTAATAAAACGAATTTTAAACCCACTAAACAAAAAATGGAGATCACTACCACAGCTAATGAGCCATTTGAGAAACTAGCGATTGATATTGTTGGCTCTTTACCGCTTACAGAATCTAGAAACCAATTCATTGTGACCGCAAAGGATGAATTAACGAAATATTGTTTTGTTAAAGCAGTACCGAATCATGAAGCATTAACGGTTGCGAAAATTCTAATCAAATTATTTATGCAATTTGGAATCCCAAAAACATTCCTTACGGATCAAAGACCTGATAAAAAATTTAAGTAACCTCGTCAAGACAAAACACATCTGTACTAGTCCTTATCATCCTCAAACTAATGGAGCATTAGAACGTTATCATTTAACCCTAAAGGATTATTTGAAACATTACATTAAACCGAGCTAAACTGATTGGAACGAATGCATTCAATTCGCAACATTTAATTATAATACCTCAACTCATAAATCCACTGGTTTGACCCCATATGAACTATTATTTGGTCGAAAAGCATATTTACCTACTTCTACCGTACAAGAACCACAATTTCGCTATTCATATGACGATTACATTCGGTCATTGTAAAAAAAAATTGAACACATCTTTCAAGATCGCGAAAGGAAGCCCAGTTAATTCAAAAAATAAAAGTAAAGAATATTATGACAAAAAGATTAAATCGACAAGATTCAAGGTAAATGATCTTGTCTGTATATTTCAAAAACATGTGAATAAAGAACTAAGTAAAAAATTAGCCCCTAATTTCAAAGGACCTTTCAAAATTACCCAGTTTTATCCTAATAATACGGTAGAAATCCAAATAGGAAGAAAAAGATGCAAATACCATACTAACCTTCTGAAATTATTCATTCCAGATGACCCCAGCAATCCTGATACTCATTCTGTTTCTTAACTACACCACTAGCAACCCTTACACTAACACACCCCTTTCCCATTCAAGCAGGATATATTACAATAGAAAGGGTAATCCAATGATATCAAATTCTAAATTAATCCTTTTAACGCATATTAATATCACTAATTTAATTGAAGAAAAAGATATCTTGGAATTATATTTTACAAAATCGCTAAAACCATGTGCTACAACATTAAAAGATCCTGTGGAACATAATCATATCAGTCTTCACTGTAAGAATCATGAAATTTTACATGATCTAATAGCAATTTCCATAGAACGTAAACGCCGAAGCTTGCTTAATGGAGCTTCATATATATTAAACTGGTTAATTGGAACACCAGATGCAGATGACACCCAGTATTATTCCGACAGCAGTAAAATGCTCGTAAATGATAATAGACAAACACAAACACTTTTAAAATCACAAGTTCAAATAAACTCAAGTACAATACGAAACTTCAACAGTTCGTTACAATCTTTAAAAACCACTGAAGATACTCTAAACAATAATTTAAAAGTAGTTAATTTTTCGACACAAACTAATGAAGTTTTAACACGTCTTTCTACTGAATCAGTAATAACACGGCATGCCAGAGCATTGCTCTTATCATTTTGTACACGCATTTCCGAGGTCTATAACAGATATATAGAGGCAATCAATTTAGGTAATCATAACATACTTTCACCATTTATAATAACTCCGAGACAGCTAAGTGAGGAATTAAGTAACTACAAAGGTGATCTTGAATTACCACTAGTAGTAGACATAAAAAATTTGCCAATTTTTCATAAATTAATGGATTTACGAGCGATAGTTGATAAAGAACTTGTTGTATTCGTTTTGAAATTCCCACTTGTAAAGAAACAATTTTTGATATATATCAATTACTTCCCCTTCCTATCTAACATGAAAACTCCTCTATCTTTTCCTACATTACACCGAAACAACCATATTTACTCTTATCCCAATCTAAAACTCAATTCTCCTTCCTACCAAGCTTGTCGGATTGCAATGTGTATTTGGATGGGTCGTACCTACGTGCAAATGTTCATACCACCAAGACTATGGATCAAGACACCTGTGAGACTTCGCTATTTTCTTCCCATTTGAACGAGCTTCCCAACGATTGTGAAACGAGGACGATCCGAGCCGAAATAGAGGCTTGGAGGTACATAGGAGAGAATCAATGGATTTACATCTTACAAAAACCGACTACACTAACAATCATCTGTGAGGACGGGAAGAATAAGTTAGAAGATATCGTGCTATATCAGTCAGGGATATTGCAACTACGGAATGACTGTAAAGACTACACTATATTGTACCTCTTAAAACCGACTACTCACATAATTAAAAATTTCAGTCATTACATCCCCTCGATTAGTATAATCGGGAGCGATTGCTGCATCACGTCAGAAATTACGAAGTTGCAACCAATAACGCTAAAACCCATCAAATTAACCAATATCGATTTAAATGACTTTAAATATGCCAGCAAGAAGACCAGTGATTTCGATGATCTATTAAGTCAACGGTTAAAAGTACCCTTCATAGTAACGCACACGTAATGGTACACTATAGCTTTATGTGTAATAGCTGCAATAATAATTCTTTTTTATTTGCGGAAATTGCTGCCGTTACTATGGGTGTTGGAAATTTCTTCAAAGATTATGTTACGTTGCTTCACAAGAAACCCAATGAATGGAGACATCGTACCGCCCACAGTTTACAAAAAATTTTGTAAACTGTACATTCGATTCTGATGTTCGATCTGAGTACCGAGAGCAATCCCGAGACATCACGCTGTATGATGTCCAGGAAAGGATACAAGTGCCAGAGAATCCAAGTTACAGACAAGAGATCCAGTCGACTCCACATGTTATACCTTCATCTTCAACATCACCCTACAATTTCCGAAATAAAGCTAATTGCGTTGCGAGACCTCGTAAAACTAACACACCATTATAATATTATAGTTCATAGACTGATTTACATTTCATGCGATGTAGACACTAGAATTATAAATATATATAAGAATCAAAATACATATAAGAATCATGATCTAATAGTCATTCTTCACCCCCTCCTCCCCCCAAAAAAAACACGAGGGTATAAGAACCCTCAACAATTACTCCAAAAAAGACACTTTTTAGAAAATCTTTCCGCACTGTACACTCGCGTTTCCGAGTTAGCCTTAGGAACCAACGTTGTAACAAGAGACGTATTAAAATAAATCAGATTCTAAAGTATAATCGAGCTACAATACGTCTTTCATCCGAAGTTCCAATACCGCAATAATTACTCGGCATATACGTGCGGCCTAACTAGCTAGCAAGCGAGCATGCGTGCGTCTTAGTTTAGTAAGTCGTCGTTGTTAGAAAGGGAGCCATAGCGAATACCGTCTTCATTCTGACTCCCTTTCGTGTCTCCAAAGCAGCAACCTCTTCGTGGTGAGACCCAGGCAATCGGTATCATTCTCGGCACAGAAATTGTTGAGAATTGTGTGTTCTGAGTCGAGGATGAGCTAATAGCTCCAAATTACAAATTCTATTTGATACTGTAAAGTAGACTATAAGACTGTAACAAATGTATTGTATGATTTTTAACACTAGAACTACCGAGTCCTAAATGCGACTTTATTATTTTATAACAATGCCACTACTAAAAATGTTACCAAAAAATATATTTATAACAGCAGAAACTGTAAAAGAAAAATTCCGAAATTAGTCTTTTCGTCTGGTTTCGTAATTCTAGTGTTAAAGTGTGAGAATTTATACAGTCTTTCCTGATGTTATTATGCTGCGTTCATTGATTATTAATTTATAGAAATTTAATTATGTTCTTTATACTGTTGCTACATTAGTTGATAACATCGTTAGAAAGAGTTTCAAAATTAAATTAAAAAGACACTTTGTTTGCGAATATAGTATTGAAATCTCCATAGCCAAAATTTAAGCAAAAGACTAAAATTTCTTTAAAAATGGCATTAATACATTAAAGTGGGTCGCATTTGGAGCAAATAATTATCTTTCAGAAAAAGATATGAAGTTTATACTATTCACTTGCAACATTCTTTCATTCTCTCGCGCTGACATTCAAGACAATGCAATAATTACCTGGTCCTTATCCTGCTCAATCTGTCGATATATTGCTTACAAACATATACATTCGAAACATTAATTCGCTGGCAAATGTGGTTGATAATTCTACGAAACGAAAAGTACAAATCGAATATCGCGCCGCATGTTTAAAATGGAGCGCCAGGCGTGCGAATGCGCGAAAAGAGTGAGACGTCAAGCAAAGTAAAGTGAGACAGCCTAGATTTCTCGTCTGTTTAGACTGTCTCTCTCGATGATTCCTTACAACGAGGAAGACGAAATGCTTACTATGATGAAGTATGACTAACACAGGCTTATACTTTCGACTTTTGCGTGTACTATCAGCCGACTTCTATTGTATATTGCGTTTGCAGTATAACATCATATTCAATTATCAGTGCCGCTGTTACGGGTGTTAAGGGTTACTTCTTTGTCTTTTTTCAATCGTTTACGTATGAGTAATAACTTTAGATTACGATTCTGTTATCAAAAAATATTGATTTTTCCATTGCTCGGATCATTGTGCCACTGCACGCTCAGCAAAAGTTACACGAAGAATTATTCGAAGCCTTCGAATAAAAGATGGAAAATAAAAGAAGAAAATTTTATTCGGCGCTACGAATAAAAAAATTATCTTTATTCATCGGATCAATTTCCGTCGAATAAGGAAAGTATCTTCATTCGTCGGATAAATTCTCGTCGAATAAAGTTATTTATTCGATATTCGTTAAATAAAAATACTTTTTTTCTTCGAATGATCGAATGACGAATAACATTTTTTAATTTTTTATTCGTTATTCGAAATTTTGATTTAGATAAACATTTTGCCCAACTCTGGTTTTGTGTAAGCAAATGCTTACTTACGCGGAACACGACGAAACTCCCGACATCAAATATTCGAGAAGGCATTTGTTGCTCGTTGTTGCTCGACTGCCCCTCGTACTAGTGGGATTCGGCCTTAATGCTCTGTCCAACGCGGACTCTACTCGGATTCCCACGGTAGATAAGGCTCAACAAGGTGAAATACAGTGATGTTTACAGATTGGACTTTAGTCTTATTTGTATACTTGCCCAGAATTCTGTTATTCAGTGTCGTTAAAGTTGTCATCATACCGTCAACAACATCAATTACTCTTTCAATATCCTTACGATTTGCGGATCCTAATAATATTAGGAAGGTATAACAGATTAGTGTGAAAATTCATTTTCAGATCTGAATAAATGATTAATGGTTAATTATACGTGGCGTGTGAGGTGGCCAGCACGGTTTTTGTTTCCCCTCACTAATTCCTCGTCGTCCCCATGTGATCATGTAATATACGTCCCCATTGTTCCATAACTTATCGCCGTTAATTGTCTTAAATTCTTTAAATGTGATAATAATACATGTGTGTTATTATTCAAACTTTGCGGACATATTAAAGCTATAATTCTTTCCTTAAATGAATACAATTTTACAAATACAATTTTTGTCAGACTATTAATATCAAACAAATTTTGCAAATTTCAAACAATGTAAATATTAATAGACTGGATGTAACAAATGACTAACACAGTAGCTTTCGAAAGTATTTTGATTTTTCGACATGCATATAAGTTATCGAGATCTGCAAAATGCATTCTTCAAATTTCCGTTACAGGTTCGGATAAAAAAGTTGAAAAACGCGAGTAGTTTATATTTTTTCGACATTTCAAGCAATTACAATTTAAAAAAAATTGTTTATTGGTTATGTTTGAATAAACTGAATTTTACAAGGATGTTTCGAATGCGAAAGAGTTCTGATGTTATCCACTATGATAATTAATTTTAATTATTTTTTAAAAATTAATTTTAGTTAATTAAATTGTCTTGATTTATGTGGCAATTTTAATGATTGATTTCAAGCGCTGAACGTGTTAAAGGTATTCGAACACTTTCATGAACCATTGTACGTTTAAAAAGCTAGATAAAACGTAATGTGAGATAAACAGTATTAGATGCGAGATTTGAAAACACAAATGTAGCAAGGCCACTATCCTATGTATAATAGTTGTTCGATAGCGAGAGTGTGATCACGTCTGGTGCAAATGATTGTAACTGCGGGTCTACGTAAGCAGCGAATTCATATGAATATCCGATGAAAGAAGGTGTGGTTCTCGGTCGACCAATCTGACCGGTTCAACCGTCCTCCATCCTCCAATGGAACACTATTTTCGCAACAGTTTGTTTGTGCGTATTTTCCAGAAGCATCGAACGTTATGTTCTCTAGCATCGTTTTCCATAACGCTGTTTCGTATTGCGTTTGAAAATATGTGCTTATATAAGCAAGAATTTGCAAACTGATTTTAGTAACTTTCCATCACGTTGGCTCATTTTATTGAAATTAATCGTTGACCATGTGCCACATAAGGATCATGCCAAGTTTATTTAAATTCATGTTCTTCGAAGCTGTAATTAAAACGCAAACGTTCATCGATAGAATTCCCTGAAATATCTATAATGTATTACTCGCTTTTGAGACATTTACTTTTTGTCAATATACCTACGGTAACAACTTAAAAGTTAATGCTGTACGATCGAACAAGCATACTCTTTTAATTGTTTTTATTTTGTGTTAACACGTCAGCTGAAACGTATTTTGAAAATAATCTAAGAATATTTCTTATTTAATACTTTATCTGCTGGAAGTCAGTTAAGATTTTCAATTAGTGTGCTAAATTAAGAAGAATTTTGAAAATCATTTTCTACATGATGATCTTGAACGAAATTATTCGATTATATTAGTAGGAATAACTTGTTGATGCATGACTCAAAATATTTCGACTTTAAAAAATCAAGATTTCTAACTATTAAAGAGTTATTCATTATACATTGTAGACTCTTAAAACCGACGAAATCATTGTTGATATATAATGTGTTAAGATAGCATATTTCTACTTTGTACCGTTTTTAGATGAATTCAGCTGAAGACACAAGCAAATTGTCAACAATGGAAATACGTTTTTCATTATCTAAAACATAGGATGAAATATTTGCATAAAACGTAGTGTACAGTGACACTGTATATAGCGCTCCTCCTAATTAATAGTAACAAAAAGATATTTTCGATGAAAGTTAATCAGCATGAAGCAGCTGGAAATTCCAATATTTAATTCTGATTTTATGCTATTATAGGAAACGTGAAGAGTTCAGCTACCCGCAAGACTGTAGTCATCAAATGACCCTGAATTCCGGAATCCAGATTCATAACGACATCAAGATCTCCTTAATTTATTAAGGCATTGGGTCACATTCTGAGCGTATGGGATCAACAGACCGTTGAAATAAAGATTGCAAATTGATGTTGTGTGATATTTTAGTAATTCTATTAATATTAAACTCTTGTAAATAAATAAACTTTTTTGTTTGAAATCTTCTTATTTATTTTATTTTCATATAAAGAACTTTTAGAAGTACAGTAGAAACTCTCTTATTTGAAGGTTTATTTTTGGAATATTCTGATACAAAGTTATTCTGCTATCTAAAAATTTCATTAAAGTTCTTTACTAGGTGATAATGTATGTAAATAATACAATAATTAGATAATAGAACGTTTAGATACCAGGCTATTGTCAAAATAAATGTACGAATAAAGGAGTTTCTACTGTATTACAGTTGGTAATAATTTGTGAAAAGTAAGTATCTCTCAATGCATGTTATAAAATTGCATAATACATTGACAATAAACATGATATGAATATTCTATTATCGTTATATGAATAAATTTTTACACTACTAATTTTTTCTTTTATATTGCTGCTGATCGCTACATAGAAAATTATTTTATTGATCATTTTTGTTGCACCTTTGCAATATAATATTCTCTATTTTTATTGGTATACTGCAAATGTTATGCAAATTCGTAGTTTTGATGATGCTCTATTTACAAGAAAGAATATTATTACAGAAGATTAATTTGTACATTGAGCAATTTATTAAATTAAATGTGTAGATAAATGTATATCGAATTTAATGAAAAATTTTATTGTCTTATACTTTGTACATCTAGCGCGATTCACAACCTATTCGTAACATATTAAAATTTTTTACATTTGTATTCTAGGCAATAATACAGAGATAAACGAAATTATAAAATTTCGTAAAATTTTGCAAAAAAATTTCGCAAAATCATGCAGAATTTAGAATACTAAATACGACTTGTTGTTTAATCCCGACTTCTACAATGTTATTTAGCAAACCGTAATTTGGAAAAAACCTTTACAGTTTATACATGAGACTAATCTCATACATTTAATATCCATACATTTAATTTTGAAATAATATTTCGAATAACATGTTATTTTATTTTATAATTATTTGACATAATTATTGCAGATAAGTGTGAAATTCTTCTTAGGGATTATATGGTGATATCATTAGCTCTGAGTCTGGTTTGCACTGAAATTCTTGCTAATATTTTTGCAAGATAAAAGAACCGATCTGACTATGTTAGCTAATTATTTCATAGTAAGAAATATTTTTCGCAATAATATTAGGTGGACACTTTTTGAGGAACGAGTTTTACTCGAAGCAAACTGACTTTTTGTTGTATACTATTTTGAGGATTATTTCTTTTGTCACATTTGATGAATATTATTTTTATTTTCAAATAACAGCTTTGAAAATAACAGTTCAAAGTTAATTATTTCTCATTTTCATGTCAAGTAAAATTTTGCAAACTCTGTTCTTAACGGCTAGTCATATGTTCCGCATTGCAGCGAATGTTTTGAAGTAACACAGTCGTTCGAAAAAAATTCGAATCCAATTTCTTTCGTCGTGTGAAAAACGATAAAGGAAATAGCTCGCGGCTGTTTGTCTACGCAAGCAGGGAATCCGTTCAAATTAATTATGAAAGAAGGTGTGGAATCTAGTCGACCAATCAGACCGGTTCATTCGTCCTCCAGCCTCCAGTGGAACATTTCGATTATTGGCGAACCTGAAACGATCTCGTCTCAGTGATGGAGTACCACTTGGACCAGAACCGTCGTTCTTTGATCTTTCGATCATTTTTTCATACGACGACAGCGTTAATTATAATTTAACTCGGCTTTAGCTAAGTACGAGCTATATTCGAAGTGTTACATTTTGAACCGCGTGTACTGTTGAAGGCGGGATTTTTGAACAAGACATTATCAGCTCCGGGTCCAAGATGTCCGCCTCGATATCTCGTCAACGATGGAATGTCCAGGCGTCGGATATCGGAAGGAACACACACAACCCCATACGGTCCATTGTGGAGAACATTGTAATCGAGCCAAATTCTACGAAATCCATGATCTCATTATCTATTGGTGAGTTTTGTTTTTTTACTTTATCTTTATTTAGAAAAACTCGTTCATTCAATTTAGGAGCATCGTTTGTAAAGTAAACGGTCATACCCGATTTGGCTGACATTTTGAAAATAACTTCATTTTAGGAAAAACGACGTTTGCCAGAAGGGTTTTCCGCCACTTGAAGCTTACGGTTCAAAATTTTGCACAGAATGTTTTTACCACTTTAGTATCATTTCAATAATTTCGGAAAATTCTGTGCTTCGATCTCGTGAAAATTGTGAAAACAGATACTTTTTAAATAAAAACAATGTTTGAAAAAAAATTTTCGGCGATTTTCAGTTAAAATAGACAATTTTGTGAAAGATGGTTTACCACATTAATGTATTGCATTACCGATAGAACCCTGTCGTTCGAATTTATTCGCGAAAGCACATCTTCTAAGGCACGTACGGTATCTTCATGTTTTGATCATAAAACAGGACCTTCACTTGATATTATGAAGCTAGCGATTAAGTTTATTAAATAAGTTAGTGTAAGCTCATAAGCCCTTAAATATTGCTTTTTTTACAACAAATACAAAGTAAAAGGAAGAATATTGTGACTGCATGTCACTTGTTTTCACTATCGAGATTCTGTCGCTTAACGTTCTTATCACTAATTCTTCACATTGGTTGCGATTCCTTGTTCTTTTATTTATTCTAAGCATATTTAATTTATCTTTATGATTTGTTCTGATAAATATGTAAATCCTATATTCTACAGCTCAATTAATGCATTAACTTAAATTTTTGAAAATTGTGGCATTCTATTTTTTCCTTTATATCAACAAGTTTTACAACCACGTATCTTTAGTATGAAATGTACTTCAATATTTTTAGAATAGTACCTACTTATTCACATTAACCTTTATCTGATATGATGATTTTCAGAGAAATAATAGGTATATTAGGATAGCCATAGATACCAAATCAAAAATGTAAAAGGGCGAGTTTATTTAATGCTATATAAACCAGCACCTTTATCCAAATAGATTCGCAGAATACATCACTTACTGTACCGTGGTAAGATCACAAGGCGGCCTCTGGTCAGTACAGTCATGAAAATCAACTACGCAAGACGACGCATGCGTAAGGAGTTTCGTACAGCTGCTGGGGACGTCTACCAGGTGAGCATTGCAATTCTGAACTACGATGATGACGCGACACAGAGCCTCTGTCTGATCGTAGTTCAGAATTGTAATGTTCACCCGGTGGACGCAACACGCCGTTGTGTGGGACTCTCTGCGCATGCGTCGCCTTGCGTAGTTGATTTTCATGACTACACTAGCCCTGTCAGGAATGCGGTAACGTTTGGTAAGAATGCGGGTCCAATTGGTCAGAAACAGAGTGTACCTCCTAATCTCACACGAATTTTTGACTAGAGCGTTCTGTTGACCGCAGCACACCCACACGCACGCACGCACGCGCGCGCGCGACGAAAACAGATGAAGAGAGGGAATCACTCGTTCTTCGTACGAGAAGGCGCGAATCGACAGGCAATAAAGTGGTAGTCAATGTGATGAAACAGTGTAGCGGCTACGGGAGCATCAGAGGTGAAGATAGGTGGACCTAACAATCACCCCTGCTTGCCCTAGTGCCACCACGGGGCTCATCTTGTGATCTCACCACAGTACATGTTCAACTTTGTGAAATATTAAATATGGAATAGCTGATGAGGATAGTTTTGTTTTAATTTCATTTAAAGTATAAGATTACAACCAAAGAAATTAATTAGCAAAAGAAAAAACGTTTTTCTTTGGAAGAACGGTAAGAAAAAAAACAAAATGATATTCTACATTTGTTTTAACATTATTTTCCAAAGAGTTTTAAAGATGAAACATCTTTCAAAATTTTAATTTATCATCTTTTTTATCAAAAGGGAAGAAAAGGCCTGTCCTAAAATTTTTATTTAAAATTAGTTTCCGAGTTTAATTACTTTTCTTCGATGACCTTTTCAAACTTTTCTAGAGTGATTCTAAAATTTATTTATTAAAAAATATTGGTAAAAATAGTATTAAAGTAAAATTGTTTATTTGTAAATAGCTCACTTTCCATAAGTTCTATCCAGGCGTCGTTCTCAACAAACGTGTCCCGTCCAGCATGCAACTCGTTCTTCAAAAGAAAATCGCCGGAACGGAATTTGGCAAACCAACTCTGCACTCTGCTTTCTTTTACAGCATTTTAGTCAAAAATTTTGCCTCAGTTACTAATGATTTTTGCAGCATTGTTGCCAAGTTTGTATTCGTGTAAGAAAACTATCTAAATATCGGCTAAATCTATAACTACAAAAAGTTACTCAAGTAGCATAAAAAATGCAGAATTCCATAAAACCTTTTTGAATACAATGTAACTCTTGTAAAAACAGTCACACTGTTCATAAATATAAATCGGTATAGACGTTATCCGATATTTTAACTTTGTTGGGGAACTTTTTGCAAAGAGATTACTATACCTTTTGCAATAAAATTGACAAGCTTTATTTTTACGTATTTCAACGACTTTTTACAATTTTTTGGAACAAAAAAATCTAAAATTAGTGACACTACATATCCTCAAACATAGTCGCTTTTAAAAAAGCTCGTCTTATAGAGTCTATCATGGTGACGTCCACGGCGATTGATTAAAATTGTTCAAGTAGGTTTTCAGATATCATGGACACCGTTCTGAAGAAACAGTTTCGAGAAAAATGCTTTTTACACGTTCCGCGCCATGTGTAGCATTTGTGGTACACGTTTAAATTGATTTGCAAGCCACGTGTACACGTAGTGGTACACGCAGCATGATTATTTAATGCGCTGAAAACATATGCTTTATGACAAATTTAATTCTGTAAAATATATTTCCACTAAAATAATGAGGCATTAAACAAAATACAGTATAGGACAAAGCATATTTTGTTTAAGTGTTATATATACAATAATTATTAATTACATGCAATGGTTGACTTTTTTAAAGCAAGGGACTGACTGACATTTACAGTCGAACTGATCGCAGCGCCATGTGTACCATAAATGGTTTACGGTGTGATAACTACTCTAAACAAACTAATTACTTATGGATTGCTGATGTAATGGCATATTGTGTGATAATATATCAATCTTTAGCCAAAACAACAAATGGTCTGAAGATCATGTCGGGCAAAAACGGTTTGGCACGGAACGTGTTTTTAGTACATCGACAATGATAAGGTCGTTGCGCCTTCCAAACAACCACAACTGCGTTAATTTTAGGAGTTCGCATGTAATAATATGCAAAAAGAATTGACTTTTTAAAAAGTTGCCCCTTTGAAAATACCCCTTAACGCTAGTTTTCATACAATCAGAATTTTTAAAACTAATTCTAAGTACGAGTATTTTTGGGATACATAAATAATTTGAGCTTACCAGCAAGATTTATACTTAACCGTTGAAAGGTAATAACTTGTTAGTACCAAAAGTATTTTATATGCTAGATTTCTAATTCTCATGATATAGGATCTTGGGTAAAAACAAGGATATCGCACAGGATAATTGAACCCAGGATCTTCGCTTGGTAGCCGATTTTTGTTTCCTTAAAATGCTTATTTTTTCATGATTTAATAGGTATCGTTGGTAATAGACTAGAGACAATACAAAAAAATAGTCTTGTAATTCTGAGAGTAACAAAATCTTAATAGCTAGGGTCCATTTTGTTTGGAACTAAAAAGTAGAGCCTTATATCTACATATAAAATAGTTAAGTAGTAAAAGGTTCTTTAGTTATTAGCTTAAATTCTACAGGAACTATTAATTTGAGCTCAATAAAGACCTTATGAATGTGACAAACAAATAGTTATTTTACTTAAAAAGAAACATCAAAGCACTAGGTAATGTCGTCTTATAATAAATTTTAAATCTAATTAAAACTAGTTCGCATAATGATGAATAATATGTACACTATATAGAAACACTAGAAGAAAGTCACGAGTGTAACATTTCTCTGCGTACATGCCACGTCTAATGTATTCCATGAATTCGTCTACTTTATGTGTCGTCAACTTCTCATTAAGTCAAATATTTGCCTCTTTGGTTGTTGCCAAGGTCTACCTATGCTTTTCTTCTGGCATTTAAGTCACCTGCTAAGAAGTAATATTTTTCAATACTTGTCAAGTCTGGGAGGCTGGAATAAATAATTAAGTTCATTAATAAATAATCTTCTGTTATAATTGGTGGCTAACACGGTAGTTATATACAAGTTTTATAACAATATTGGACAGTGTTAGTTTTATGATATTTTCGTTATCTGTTTTATTAATCAAAAAGGATCTTTTTAGTCTTTGTTTGTGTTACGTATATTGGAGGGGGCCTTACTATTTTTTCCACTTGTTGACTTATATTGGAGGCTTGACCTATGTCTGAATCTTCATTTAGTAATGTTTCAAAACTGTTGTTTATGAGAGATAAACTTTATTTGAATTTGATCAATCCCTATTAAGGCAAATGTACTTCACCATAATCAAAGATGATTTACCCCTCAGTATGAGTGAGAGGCTATATATCCACTAATTTGTTATCACACAATAAGAAAATGAAATGTAACATTTCTTAAAGATTGCATGAACTCACTGCAGGATCCAAGTTTTTTAAATGTACATCGAAACGATTAAGGATTGTTTACCTCATGTCAAGGGTAACTGATAAACAAATACGTTTTCTTAAAGAATTTGCAAAAATGATAAAGGTTAAGCTTATCTATTGAAGTTGCGAGTAATTAAATCAGAAAATAGAAATATAAGAATAAAGAGAGATTACCATTTTCTAACACTGAAATGAAGGATCTTGTTCACAAAAATATAACTAAGTATGCTTAGGATAATTTATAATTTTTTTTTATTAAGTTTTGTTAACATACTTTTTAAGGGACGTCTTCTAAACATATTAGTTTAGACAAGTAAATAACAATATTGATACTCGAACTGAAAATGGGCACGAGCCACACCGTTGTGTGTTAAGAAATATTAAATAACTTCTATTAAAGCCGTGTATTGGTTGCCAGTCTACTATATCGTTTCGTCTAAGTTAGACTTCCTCTAAAATTTTTCTTTTTTTTAAATAAATTGAAAAACGTTCAATTTCTACATTTTAACTTCTTGCAGTACGATTTATTTCACAGTTACGTTGATTAACACTTTTTCGTCTTGAATAAAACAAAAAAAAATTGTTGTTTCTAGTATACCTTTATCAACTTTCATTCCTAAATTTTGGTAACAGAAGATTTAAATTTTGTTTAATTTTAGAAAAGACGAATAGCACTCATATTTAGAATGTTAGCTACGAATTCTTGTATTACGCGTTTGACTCGTTCTTATAGCGCAAGGGGTAAAATAACATGTTAACTTCATACAGTATACAAATATCTTTTGCACTAATTACTTATAGTATTACACTGCATCTCTTGGTTCAGACAGAACCACCGAATACAATAGAAGTTAGGAATATGAATATTCCAAATTTTTACTTATTTTAATTTACTTTTTTGAAAACAATACTTGAGAAATATGGGAATGTTTTATTTTTCAAGCAGTGACTAAATTCACATTAGTCTATGCTAATTAATAATTTGCCGCAAATCATATTAATTAATTATGTGTTAATAATTTGTGCTGCTGTTTACGACCAGGCGTTCATCGATCGGATTACAATGGTATTACCTCCGTTAATAATTATTTTCATTAAGAAAATAGTGGTTGTCATATTTCATTGGAAATCAATAGTTACGTTTTGCGTACATAATGCATTATTATTTACAAAAATAAATAAATCATTTACTTATGAGACATACCATTAAATAATTAAGGGACATATAATCGACAGTAAAATTAAAGCGTCGCTAATTTTTTGCCGAAAAATTGTCAATTTCTGAACAGCTATAATTCCGTTAATAGCTTTCATAAAATTATGACCTTTTGATGAGGGGACAATGCTCGTTTCTGAACTATTCTAGACATAAACTCAACAGATTTAATCAAACCGCATTTAACGCATATATTCAATTCACATGAAACTTACACTAAACACACACGAAACACATAGACACGGGTACAGTCTAACTGTACAACCTTTTCGTAGTGTATCTTGAGTTATTCTAATACAGGCGGCATATTTATCGTTTAAAGTGCTGTAGGTTCGTGAAGAAAAATTATGGCGGCTTTATACGACCCTCAAATTGAAGGGGATGGTTCGATCTTTGCAGTGTTGCAAACGAAATGCTCGACACGCTTTAAACCATATTTATTCAATTACATTGTTACAGTGCGTTACAGCGTCGACTATATGCGACGGTTGAATAACGCCACCCTCGCGATAACCTAATACGTTGAGAATGTAATTAAGGGTGAACTGGAGCGTGAACAAATGTACCGCGTTTAACAAGATTTTTATTACAAGAACATATAACTGGAATCTTTACGCAAGCACGATCGATCACGATTGCTCGTCGAAGCGATCCTTTTCCGCGTCTCCGCTTCTTGTCCTCTTTTGTTTTTCGGACTGACGATCGTGCGCGCGATGCTAAAATAAATAAATGTAGAAAACGATTGAGCTGGCGAGAAAGTGGAAGATCTGGAAATTCCTTGGTCTATTGTTCGTAAAGGGTCAGTGTTGCGGCATGAGCTTGAGGTTATAGGTTACTGCGAGTTGTTGTAAGTTGTTGTAACTACCTGAGGCCTTTTATAAATATAAAATGCATGTAAAATTCGCAACGCAACATATATTCTGATTGATTTGATTTTATGTAATCAGAAATATCTACCCGAACTTTATCACGTTTGGTCTCATTTTAATCAGAAAACTATCAGTAATATGTTAAAGAAATTCAGTTCTGAAATATAAGATTAAAAACGTTATGTTGTTTTATTATTAGTTATCATTCTGGGAATTCGAGTTAAAGAAGTCACGTCGCGTGTTGCATCATACGCTTGACCAACTCCGTTGAACCTTATTATCGGCGTAGCAATAACACATATAAGTGTAGGGATAGCACAGGAACTTCTAGAGAGAATTTACTGTACTCGCTTTTACGTGCATCTAACTTTGTAAGTATATTAGCTATACAAATACACACTTGGCTATGAAATTTTCGTTTTGGGTTTCATTATTTTCGAACGGTACATTATTAATTCTTTGGACTCGGAGAATTTTTACCATACTTATTGGTGAAGTAGTAAGTAATGTTTTAATGACAATATAAGAAGACGGAGCGTTAGAAATAATTAGACGGTTTACATATTGATAATAAATTATTTCGATTCAGACTTTAATACCTTATCAACGGGCTTATCGACGACAGACTTCAATTTGATGCCAAATAGCGTCATCCGTAGATAAGGTGTTAAGAGACAAAAATTGTTAATATCGAAAGTATCGTAATTATCCACAGTTTTGGTATGCCCCCTGAGAAGGGACATCTGAGTGCAAAGTATTGACGTTTTTAACCGACAAGAAGGGTGCAAAATCTTCGATTCAACGATTTAGTTGAAATCAAAGATGGAAAAAGTTCTGGAACCTTTTAATAGCTTTTATTTCTAACTACTCATGGGGCATCCTCTCAAAAAACTTCTTGTCTTCAAGTCCCAATGAGAATAAATAAATAAACAAAAGCAAGTTCTTAAAAATAACAATTTTTAGTCAAATAGAATTTATGAAATAAAGAAATAAGAATCATGTTATAACGGGAACGGACACTTTCTGCAGAAGTCATCAATACCTTCTTTACTGTCCTCCGAGTTTACTTCTCTCATGCTCTCAAATTTAATTTTAAAATTTTTTTCCTTCAATTCAAATATTTCATTGACTTCGAATACTCAAATGTCTTCAATTTCATAACGTACTTCTGCTATTGAGCTACCACTGCCAACAAGTGACGAACTTTCGGGATATTACTTGCGACAAATTCAAACCTACGTACGGCCTTTAGAGAAATTGCAGAATATAATTCAAAATGATTTATGTAGAAAGTAATTTATTAGATTATTAGAAAGAAAACAAATACATTACAAGCTTGCAAATGCCATTCATTGTACGCGCGCGCGTGATGTGGGAAATGTTGCATACCTCATAAGGTTATACAAAAAATGTAAACAAGATCTATTAATTACATAATGTACGCATAATTAAGATTTGTTTTTCATTAGTGGGTTCTATTTATATTATAACAATTTTTCTAATAAGTGTTCTAAACCATTTATTTTTATTCAACTGTTATAACGGTTCTTCACGATAAGAATTAAAAATTCTATAGAAATAGATATTCTCTCAAGTGAAAGATGTAACTACTAAAATAATTTTTTCAGAAACAATAGGTACTTGTATACACAGTGTGGAAATTAATTTTTAGGACTAGCGCAATATCTTAGCAAGTAGTGGTGCCATTTGTTGAGCGTTAGCAACCGTAGAAAGGTCACACATTTTTCTGTCTAGCACACCTGAGTTCATGCCAATCGAGTGATAAATGATAAAGTTATAACAGTTCTCTGTGACCAAATCTTGAATCGATGTTGAAATTGTATAACGGAACAAAAAGCGGTTAGTAAATTCAATGCAAGACTTTCAAAAAGCGCATCAGAAACATTCCGTTTGATGTAGGAAGTGTATGGCAATGCCTGTTTAAGCCGATCAAATGTTTTCGTGTGACATACACGATTTTTGGGTGGTAGAGAATCACTAGAAGATGTCCAAC
Organism: Augochlorella aurata; assembly: GCA_028455555.1. Lineage (NCBI taxonomy): Eukaryota > Metazoa > Arthropoda > Insecta > Hymenoptera > Halictidae > Augochlorella > Augochlorella aurata. The sequence goes on along the minus strand of CM052158.1, from coordinate 1,688,617 downwards.
ATACGGGAAGGCTAATTTCAATGAAAAAACCAGACACGATTGAAATAATTCGTAATTTTATTGCAAATGTCCTCAATGCTTCACTAAGAATGATGGAAGCGGCTATGAACATCAACCGAAAGACGATTCGGACCATTGTTCGTGTCGTATGCTTCCTAATTATCAACATCCAGATAGTTGGAAACTGTTGCACGATAACGTGGCATATCACAAGTCATTCATTGTTCATTTTTTTCTTCAGAAATCAAGTCGGTGTGCTCAATCATCTGTAATATTCGCCTGATTTGGCCCCGTGCAACTTCTCCTTATTTCCAAAATTGAAATTGAAGTTAAAGGGATGCTTTTTCCAAGACATTCCGACTAACCAAACAGCTTCATCATGGAAACTAGAGACAATGCTAAAAAATCAGCTGAATTATGAATTTGAATCCCTTTTAAATCGCTGTAACAAACGTATTGAATCAAGAGGAGACAATTTTGAATAAAAGAACATGAGATTTTATGTATTTTGTTTCTATCGTGTTATATTAATCCAGTCTTGAAAATTAATTATCGCACTGTATATTTCGGTCCCACGTTGAAACTATGTAGACTTATAGCCTTTGTGATCTTTCATTATGGATATCATATAAAGTCAAACTCACAATAGTATTTGATCTATTTCGTATTGTACTACTGTTCCCGACAATAATGTGCTTGAATTCAACGACATATGTACGTAGTACGTGATTATGGAATTAGGGCGTAAAAAGAGTAATCTATATGTCACGTTTAACTATCTAAATTGAACGAATTTGTATCGATTAATTTGATCCTGACAGATTGGCTTGATCGATTGACTCGATCTGAAACGAACATCAAGCGACTTAAGTTTATATATCGAATAGTGAAGAAAATGGTTTAAGATTTAACATTAATTATTAGACTGTGGATTGTATAAATTTATGAAAACATATATAGGTGAAATACATAAGCTTTATGGAATTGGAAAGATTTAAGGACGTTGTTGCACTGTTTTCAGCAGTGTAATACGGGTATTACAGTATAAATTAATCAAGATCAAAATCATATTCACCTTTCATAGATTATCTTCATCGTTTTGAAAATTAAACTATCCCTTTTACACGTTTTATTTATCTTTTTGTAAATAAAATGAACTTGTTCATTTTAACAAATTGTTCGTTTTTTAAGTACTTTATTTTAATATGAATGTGTAAATTTTTTATAAAATGATATAAATGTCATTAGAAATAATTAATTCACTTTAATCTTCAGTAATTATTTATAAGATGTTATTTAATTGTTAAAAATATCAATTTCATTTTAAAAAATTACAAATAAGTGGACTTTATTTGGAAAAAGTTAATGAAACCTACGAAAAGGTTCATTCTATTTGAACAGTATGCTCTACAAAAGAAGTAATTTTGAATGAAAAACTTGTATTAAAATGATTAATATTGAACATGCGTTCCTGTTTCATTTCTGTTCAACTACGACGTTATGATATTACATATAGATTTGCAGTCTACTAATTATAGTCCCATTTGTTGAATAAATGAACTTTAAATATCTGGAAAATTACAGGGTACCGGCGATTAAGTTATGAAGACAAGTTATTTATGATTATGTCATTGACAACGTATGTCAAGATCGTAATCGGGATGGTGTTGGTTGAACTAAATAGTTACCAATTTATTTGTGTGCATTTTTCCATCTACCTTTGCAAACACACATAAATGAAATTTTACATTTTAACAATTGATTTAATTATATTAAAAATGTAAAAGTTAATATTCGAACACTCTTTCAAAGAGCATAATTTTTTGAAATTGTACTCTGAGCTTATAGCGAACATTTAAGGAATGTCTTTTGTACATCTCAGAAAATTACGGGCACAAGTAAAATGAAAATCTGTAAGATATCTGGGGATTTTTACATCTTTCAATGCGTGTAGCTTGATTTTACAAATAAAGTACGGAGATCTGTACTGTGCATTATTTTAATTGATAAAGTGCATTACTTTAATTCTTGTTGCATAAATTGTTTCAGCTACTGTATGATACACTAGTACATTTAACATCTTAAAGAAAATTCGAGACATTTGATTCAATTTTCACAAATTTTTATCCTTGAAAGAGTTTCCGAATGTCAATGAGGGTCAATATACAGTGTGCTACAAAATTATATGTCGCGACCATTAAACGAGATTCTATAACTTCCGATCAACAGATATTTTATTTAACATTTTAGAAAATGTTGCTGTAAAATTTATCATAACTTTCATTTTCATGGCCACTTAACGTGTGAAGAAAATAAATAATACTAATAATGTGACTCTGCTATTATTTTTTATGAGAATTATTTGGATCCATAGTTCCTTTGAGATAGTAAATAAAAGTTGAGTTTGGAATTTGATGTCAAGGTTAATTTTACAGAAACTGTTTTTTTATATAATCTCCACCGATACCAAGGTGTAAAATAATGCTGTAACAGTGACAACATATAATTTCCTAACACCTTCTATGTGCGAAGGAACAAAATAGCAGCTGGGACAAGTGAAATGACTATGATATGGTTATAAAATGATTATGACGTAATAACCGTAATCATTCTTATCGGCAAGGATGTATACAGTTTTCAAATGCTTTTTTGGTTCCATTGTTTTCACTCCTCTGTAATACTACATTATTTCAAATAATGATAAATAATAATAAGTCCTTCTGATAAGTACTACACGGGCGTTTTACATGTTACAAGTCGCATGCCGCGATTTCTCCACTGAAATGGAAATCGTTATTTTTTAAACTAAGTTGACTACACGATCGCTTTGCATGCTCTCACACGCGCCGATACTCGCGTGCAGCACGCGCTGTGTAAAACGGTCTCCAATTTTACATAATGTTTAAATCTGAAGATCATGCAGATCGTTCTACAACTGAAAGTGTTTTATTTGTAAAACATTCTCTTACGGCTTTCGCCGTAGTAACGTCAAAGTAACGCTCGAATATCTCTGCCATTTGTCGAGGTATGCAGAAAGATAATTAAAGAAAGTATTACACTTGATAAAGTTAAAATATCTGCTAAATAATATCCGATTTTTATACAAAATAAATATTCTCTTAATCAATTGAAAGAAACAGAAGTTACATAGAAATTCCTAAATTTTTCTAATATATTTATTGTTTGGTATTTTCCAAGTCAATTTTAGCATAAATACATGAAATTCGTAATTTGCTAATCATACACCCTCGAGTTATTGCAAACACTTACAAACAATTTTCAGTTTTTAGACAATTACAGACAATACAATTCCTGTTCCTCTTTTACCTGAGCGCGTGATGAATAGTGATGGGCAATCCACAATCCATGGACCCCACTGGTCCTCCAACCACTAGTCTGCGGTCAGCATTCTATTTTACTGTATTCTGTTCTATTCTATTATGTTGTATACAGGGTGTCCAGAAATTAAATGCCAAATCTTTGAAAGCATATGAGAAATCTATAAACTATCTAAAAAGTCTTATAGACATTTGCTGGTTTTTGCGCCGTTTCGAAGGGTGTTACAAAAATAATATAAGATAGATTTCGTTTGTGCACTCATAACACCTAGATACACTTACGGGCAAATGTTAAGAAACATCTTGTGAAACACAATTTTTCTAAACTGGTCTAATAAATGACTTGAATTTTCGTTAAGAAAGATCGATTCTAAACCTTCGATTTAGTGAAAATACAATATAAGTAGGGTATCGCAATAATTAATCTTGATTAGTTTTGTCAAGGTCTATAGGGCAAAAGTGTTTTTTTTAATGTAATGCTTTCTACTGGTTTGAATGGCCAAACTTGTTAACAACAACTTGTTAAGTAATCTTAACAAATTCGTTCTTTGAGACTAGTAGAAAACGGTACATTGAAAAATAATATTCAATCTTTTAACCTTAAAAAAAGCTGGTCAAGACCAATTCTGCGACACCTTGCTTTGTTTTCCGCTAAATCAAGGGTGTAGAAGCAATCTAGCATAGTTATGTTATTTATTTTGTTTACACCCTCAGCAATGATTTTTAAATTTAAAAATATTTTTTTAAATTTTGATATTACTTGGAATAACAAAAATATAAAAAACTTTCGTTTTATCTACTCCATGTGAGCTTATATCGAAAATTTGAAGAATGTTTGTTGTATATTTCGATAGTTTATATGTATGCTGAAAATTTATCGAAGTAGGTTGACACGTAGTCCAGCTACAAGCGTTAAAAGGTTTAAAAACTGCAGATTTTTCACAGTTATTGATCGAAAGTGTCAAAAATCGTGGCAAAACTGCAATTTTCACGATTTTTAATCGTTTGAACTCAAAACAACAGACTCAGATAAAAACGTTAAAAAATGAGAGGCTTTTATATGTTGTGTCATTCCAAGTAATAGCGGAAGTAAAAGAAAATATTTTTGTCATTGAACAGATACTTTCATTTAGTCTAGTTTGAAAATAGATATTGCGGTCTAAAAGGTATTCCTTTACATTTGTCCGTAAGTGTATGTATTCATAATATCATTTTTTTTACTGAAGGTGCTGTTCAAAGTGATGACCTCTTGCAGTAATGCAAGCATTGCACCTAAAGTGCTCTATTATAATTCCAGCTACACATTGCTCTGATGATATTTCATGCACTGCAGCTACTTTTCTGTCTCTCAGTTGCACTCTTGAGTTAATTGGCACCGAGTGAACTTTCTCCACCAAGGCAAGATCTTAAAACCGGTGTATGATTTTGATACCGGTATTACATTAGCAAAACCATGCTATTATAAAACTGAAATATCTGAATATCAAAACCAATAGATAAATGACCAGAAACTGAAGTAAATGCTGACTCCCTTCTTTTGTTTAGCACTTACTAAGTTGAGATTGTTTTGCAATACTTT
>CM052158.1:1650039-1683600 GCA_028455555.1 Augochlorella aurata | reverse complement strand
GACCAGAAAAGAATAGGGCTGGATAAACGCAGAACGGTGAAGGAGAGTTATATTGACACCGTCGATTTACAAGATCTACATCGAACCTAAAACTAGAGATATGTAAAAGAGGAAGACGAAAGAATTCTACGCTTCAAATAAAATTGGATTAAAAAGAGTGATCACTTCGAAATTTTCAAGAAGTCGTATCGTTTGTTTGAAATAGCTTTTTGAAGTTTTAAAAATAAATTGCAAAAAATTCCAGCCTTTGAAACAAATTATTTTTAGATATAAGAAGCCCGTAGCCGATTTATATACCTACGTGCCGTAGCGTTCAACATATGAAAAATTACGTTCGGAAACTTTAAACGTGTTTTTCTCGTAACTGTATTTTCCATCCAATTCAATCCAATCCAATCCAATATGGAAATATCCAATTTCCATAGACATAGATGGTGGGCATTACGGAAAAGAATTTCTCGTACACACCGCAGAATTATTATGATGGTATAAAACAACGTAGAAAAAGAATAAATTTATTTTACACGAAATGTAACGAGAAAATTTCGTTTCAACAATAAATCTGTAAAGCACAATTCAAAAACAGGTAAGAAAAAATAACGGAGAGAAGGCAAATCGGCTGAAAATATGTTGGATGAGGTTTTGCAAAAGTGCACCGTATACTATTTCTTGTTATTGTTTATAAACTAAATTGGATTAATATAAAATGCATTTTAAGTGATATTTAATTTTTCGGCGATCGTGTATGTTACGAATAACTTAAGACGCGAATATAATTGAAATTGTAAGTTAATTTTGTTTTATACAACAAATAGTTTGATTGAATTAAAGTAAATTCACTGATCGTGAAAGTGGGTTGTGTGACTTTATTCGTCTACTCTCGGACAGTGTAATGATAGGCACAGGGGTGCGCCCGGGCATATCTCCCTTTTTCTTCTTTTCCCTTGACTTTCACTGCAGTACTTGAAGATGCGTACCTTTAATTTGCGTTTAATATGAAATAGTTTATGTTTTGTGGCTTGGGATGGTTAGTTGTGTTACCTTCGATGTGCCTAATTAGAGGAAACATTTAAAAAATCTGTTCACTTATTTCGTTAATCCCCTTTTTTTGGTAGCGTATAGATACGGTGTGCATGAAATTATTCTTGATGTAGTATGTAGTATGTAGTATGCAATAGCGCTCGCGAAAAGCGATAATATTGTATTTACCCCCGGGTGACTTTGTAAACCCGGGGGAACATGAGTTGTAAATAAATATAGTAGTATCATCATTTTTAACGGTATTGTTTTGAGATACCTATGGCTACTATTAGTAACTTTTTGTGATCGTGGTTAAAGTCTTTCGATAGGGATATGGTTGTATGATGTGTCCAGAAAAGTTAGGACCAAACTATGTGGTACTGAAGTCAAATAGATGAAAAGCGTCCAAATAAATTCAAATAAAATTGTGTCAGAAAATGCTTTATTGAAAAGTTGTATGTTTTTAGAGATATTTACGATTTATTGATTATATTGATTATATCGGTGAAATAATTGTTGGAGATTTGAACGGTTATATGGTTGTTGGTGAGGTGAAATGCGATAACAATGAAATCGTGCCCAGGAAAACACAGTCGGTGAAGTGATTGTCGATGATTTCAACGGGTACCGGGACAACATGGAAGATTTTGTTTGTACGCGATCTCCAATAATGCAAAAGGAGGAGCGTCGAAGCCAATAGCTCGATTGAAGAATACCGACGTTTGGCTTTTCATGCCGTTCAGAATCGATCCAAGCCGGAATGGAAGCCATCAATTGCATTATTAAGGCCGCGCGGCAGGCCCAATCAGCAAAAGTTAACGCAGTGGAAATGAGCCTTAAGTTAACAAGATCTACAAAGCACGTTCTTTAAATTTTGGTTATAGGCTTAGACAAAAAAAGTAACAAACGTAAGTTTTTTTCGTTACTTTAAGTAATAGCAAAATTAAAAAGAAGTATTTCAGTCATTGTACAGTAAACTAGCCACTTTAATATCTCCAAAAAATTAAAATCTTTTAATCCAGTTTTAAAAAGGATATATGTTTTTAAAGGGTGTCTATATCTTATATCCTTTTAACCTCTTGCACTATAACAACGTGCCAAACTCGTGACGAAGATTTCATATATTTCATAACCTACTACATATGAATTTTATACATTTTTTCTAAATTGAAACAAAATTTGATTCTCATGCTATTAAAACGTAGGAGTAAATGTAGATGTAATCATACAGGAAATAAAAATTCTATCGTTCTTTTAGGGAAATTATTAGGAATGAAGCAGTGGTGATCGACGTAACTGTGAAAGAAATCATAGCGCAAGGAGTTAAGTGGATAAAAAAAGTATTCGCACACTTTTCATCATATTATTCTAAACAATTACTTTTATAAATAAGATTACCTGTTTTACGTCTTTTAAATTTGCTTAAGTGGTACGATTATGGCAACTTACCCCTATCATTTGATATATTCGGAGCTTTAAATTAAAATTTTCTAATTTACGTTGAACTTTAGTTCTAAAAAATTATATAAGCCTAGTTGGCAGTTGAAAAATTGTTCTAAAATTGCGTATTGGAGTGGTAACCTGCTGCTGCGACGTAGTTACTCTATTACTCTATTTTTATTTCAATTATTCGTCAACCGTCACGACTCCAAGAAAGTCGCTACCAACGAACAGATCGGCGATTTACAGTATGCGAAACGCGATTTTGTATCCCATTGAACTATACTATATGATACGAATCGCCATTTGAACGCTGACATTGAATGTGCAAAGTGTAAGAGAAGGTTATGTTATATATGGTTAGATCGATGGTGATCTGTTAATAAAACTTTCCACAAAAGTGACCTTGACTCCTTGATTGCATCCTATTCTACTCATCGAGAGGAGCAAACTTGCAAAAGGAACTATTATAATTTAATCTTGATCATTTTTCAATCGAATTCTATTTATAGTAACTTATATTTTGAATTAAAATATTCTGTTTACGTCTAGTAAGGCGAAACGGGAACATAAATAAGTAACGGAGATGTTACGAGAGAGAAACACTATTCGGACTATTCCTTGTCAGTATTAGCTAGTTGTTTCATAAGAGTGCTTTTGTGGATATGTTAGTAGCGACGCATTTTTAGAAACATATAGTTCGGAAAGAATGAACGAACTACGGTCTTCGACAGTTTTACGATACAGTTTTGAGACGCTCGTGGTGTCAGGGATTAGTATGTCCTGTAATCGCATTCCATTTTTTATTTGTTTGATTCTATTTCCAGAAATCTGCAGCAGCAAATACTAGAATTATTAAAATGACACTATTAATAGCTAGCTACGTTTTTAATATAAAATAATAAATAGTTTAAGAAATAAGATTTTTCTGACCTTTTGGGAAAATGGTTGCTTTGGGATATATGATTCCTTTTGCAAGTTTGCTCTTCTCGATGAGTAGAATAGAATACAAACATAAAAAATTTAATCTTGAAAAAGATAGTCAAGGTCACTTTTACGGAAAGCAAAAAGCTAAAGATGAAATAACCTTTTCTCACACTCTATGCCCTATACATACATGTACGGTCGGCATCCATCTATTAAGAACCGTGAACTAGCCGGTGCTTCTTTCATCACCGGGCTATTACCAGGAATAGAAGGGTCGAGATCAGAGTTTGGTTGCCTCGTAACTTTTACAAAGAAAAAATGAAGATACACCTTGAGCGGCAAAGGTGTATCTCTGTGGGTGGTACCAACCACTGTTTCGAATCAGGAAATGGAATAATTGACTTTGACAACTAAATAGACTGGTAAAAAGTAGTATATTACAAGCTTTAGGTGTATTACAATTGTATATGTATAACTGTAATGCGAATTCTAGATTGTGTTCTCAGTGTGTCACACTGAGTCGGCAGGGGCTTATAACCTTGTAACGATGTAGGTACTCGGTTGAATTGCTTGAAAGAGACTCAGACTTGATCTTACTAGCGTTCCTTCGTTAGTAACTGACTTTAATCTAAGCCCGATTTTAGTCGCGTTTGAGCCCTCTATATACCCAAAATTTCCCTAAGAAACGTTAGTGCGAGGTGTCTTCCGGGTGTCCCAAAAGTCACTCAAAATCGGGTAATGAGGGGTTCCTAAAGTCAGTTGAAGTAACTTTATCTTCTACAAAAATTTTCTCTGAGGCATCATTAACGAGTTATTAACAGACACGAGTGACCAATAAGAGGCGAGATATATTAGACCAGCACGGTATATTAATTCAATTTTAATTCAATATAATTAATAACCAAAATTCGTAATAATTGCAATAAATTACCTTTATCAGAAAATTATACAAGTTTGTAGGTAAAAAATAGGATTATAATAGAAGTTTCTATTAGATAGTATAATAGAATTTTCTCCATTGTTAATAATTATTTGATTCAAAAATAATGTTCGGTTTATTACAATTGTTATTTGGAACCAAAAACTGTGTAGTCTACATCCTGTATACTCTTACTGCACTTTTTTACTGGGAACATATGCATATTTTTTACCTACATTCTCAACTTTCATGGTTCACGAACTGTACATCGTACTGATCGTTTCAGCCAAAAACATTAAAGTCTTCCGCTTTTCAAAGGAAAGAAAGAAGAGGTTTATACAAAGTGTTCAAACCTTCTTTGCATGACTACAGCACAAGTTCTGTTACAGAATGCTTTCTTATGAAGTGACTTTACAACAGATCTGTAAATCCTATTTTCTGTAACAGCACTTTAAGTGCTTAGTTTAGCAAGTTTAACTAAAATTAATTAAGCAAGTGCAAATTTAAACAGCATCTATTGTTTTACGTATTTTTTCTAAAATACAGTCTATGGATTTTGTTTATGTTTTTCGTTGGTTACCTGAATTCTAGAAAAAAATATTCTAGAAATACTCTAAGAATTTGGGGCTGTGGAATCATGTCCCAAAATCCTGACTAGAATTTTTTGCACACTGTGTATACGAGATTTTTCTTTGATGGCTATGTACATACAAAAAATATTAAGCTTCTCGCCTCGATTTGCAAGCAAAGACCATCGACAAAGGACCGTCAAAAGTTGGCACTGTGCTCGCCATTCGACAGCCGACAATAACTTTGATAAGTAAATTTCAGAAATTGGAATGATAGCCAAAATTTCAAGCAAACTTTTTCGTTGCTTCGACTGGCTCCACTATGTTACTATCTTTTGCTTTGATACCGAAAGAGTAATGGAAAAGAGGAATAGATGAGAAATCGCAAATTCAATGGCTGAAACCAGATTCCAGTAATTTCTCTTACATTACAATACATCGGTGAGTCACTTCTTTCTCTATGTTTCATGCTATCATGAACAATTAAGAAGAAGTATGATCGAAATGAACTTAACCAAAAGGTAAACGTCAGATTTTGTGTATGTTACAAAAAAAATCTGCCACAAAAGTATTCGAAATGTTTCAGCTGGTCTATTTCTTGGATTGAATTTTTAAAATTCTGTTTTGGAACTACTACAATGTGTTAGCAAGATTTATTTAATTTAACAATAAATTGCACTTTACGATTTTTTGCCACTTTATATTCCGCAACAAGCTTGATATGATGTAATTAAAAAGAAGAAATTGGCTTTAAAATTGAAGATGGACGAAAAATGTGTATCAAGTAGGTAGTAATGGATGACGAAAATTTCATCGAAATCGGTTGATACAGAGTCAAGCTACAAGCGTTGAAACATTTAAAAAAACTGCAGATTTCTGACAATTATTGGTCGAAAGTGTCAAGTGACAAATCGTGACAAACCAGCGATTTGCGCGGTCTGTAATTGTTTAAAGATCATACCAGGATGAACAGATTTTGATGAAATTTTCAGTGTGCATGTAAGTTACCGAGATCTGCAAAACGCATTTTTTAAATAAAAAAGTTAAAAAGAAGAGTTCTTTAAATTTTTTGTAATTTCAAGTAATAGCAGAATTAAAAGAAAATATTTTAATTAGTATATAGAGGACTAGTCTCTCTATCATATAAAAGATATTCAAGTCATTTAGTCTAGTTTTACAAAAGTTATTGCGTTCTAAAAAGTGACTGAATATATCAATCCGGTATTGTACCTATGTATAGTGAATTGCAAAAGTATTCGAACAGTAGTATAAAATTTACGTCTACGCCATATATATAAATAAATATACATTGAAAGGAAAAAATACTTCACGATATATTAAAATAAATTATATAAACGTCAAAATACAAAAATCTTTCAATTTTGTATAAAAGGTTTGCCATAATTAAAGAATATAAAAAGAGATCGAATTTTTATGCCTCAAAAATGTTTGAACGCCTTATAGAATTGAGTTGAAAAGTTATAAAAATACATTTTTTTATTAATTTTTATTAATCGTTTTATATTTCTATTGTTTAACAATATGTTCCTTTGCAAACCTTTTATACTAAATCGAAAGATTTTTGTATTTTGACATTTATATACTCTACTTTAATATACCGTGAGGTATTTTTTCCCTTTAAAGCATATTTATTTAAATATATGGCGTAGAAGTCAAAGTTATATTAGCGTTCGAATACTTTCGTGACTCACTGTATGCGATTGGAGTTTCATTATCGCAATGAAATTATGTGCAACTGGTGCTCACGAGCTGCTGTCTCTCGAGTCCGCTACCACCACTATCAGAATTTTATTACAATAATGAAACTATTATCGTAAATATCTAACAGACTATTGGGAGTCTGTCCATATAATTATAAATATACACACGTATATGCCGAGGCACCTAAACTAAGCCACAAGAATAACTCGCTTGGTTGTAATGATAGAAAAGAGGGGATCAGGCAAAAATTGTTTGATTTCGAGGGGAACATAATTTAACGTAAATAGTGGTTTTGTAGCTTGAGACGTAAATTAGATATAAAGGTTAAACTTCAGTTTTTTTAGACGAACACAATAATCTATAAATGAAGATCGTTCAAGTTCAATCAAGGTCAAGTGTAATATCTTACTAATTCGTTTATTAACGTACTTGTTACTACAACAAGAGTCCATAACAATTACCCTGTACATCAATGCATTTCTTAAAGCGGATCGACACTCGCCACAAAGAAAAATTATATAGATTTTTTTAGCTCCTGTGAACATCATATCTCAAGACATGTACTTTGATCAGTCTATTACAAATTGAAATTAATAGTAAGCACAGATAATGCTATATGTGATTCAATATTTAACGATTACGAGATCGATATGTACATGATATCCACAAGCAAAGAAGATAACTTCAAACAATTTATTTTCTATTACAGTTGACCTTGTGTAACCTTGAATGATCGCCATTTATAGGGCACTAGGTCTGTCTTGAAAGGCTCTAACAGAATATAAATGAAAAGATCTTTACATATCCTCTATGTCTCCACCTACAAAAAAGACATTTGTCCTCACATTATGTACCCCTTGAAATCAACAAACAGTTGCAACTATAGCAACTGCAATTATGAAATCAAAATTTCTTTATTCAAAATACATCTTAACAAATTTTAATAATTTTATTACTATTAAGTGTGTAATAGATCTCCGTTCTGATACGCCATCTAGTGGTAGGATTAATACCTAAGGATAAAAGACGAAATAGTCGCAAAAAATCGAGAGAAATCATTCTCAAGATTATATATATGGTGTGGTTTAACATGTGCAGATCAGATTAATAAAGAGGATATTAGAAAATTGATCTTCACATTTATTCATAATTACATAAAAGCAACGTATCTGAGCAGTAAGATGATTTGAAGTTCAGCATGACTTGTTTTCGCAGGCGAATGCAAACTTGCCATCACATCTGTAGTCGTCCACTCCATCTGTTATATTAGTTCGCCAGATGATCGCACAGTGTTGTAAGTTTCCGGAATTGTTGGGCTCGCCTTTAGCCCATGGATTATAGTCCAATTCATCGACCAACTCGTCGGTTACAGTCGTCCAAGATCCTTCCTCAAACAGGTCGTGGAAACCTATCCAGACAGCTTCCAACGTCTCTTTATCCAGCCTACTTCTCAAGGTGGCTTGTTTTTCTGCGGAATCTATCACGACCAATTGACCTATAAGATGAATGTTCTTTATTTTCTTCCCTTATTTGCAAACATGCCGTGACTTTGTCATACCCAGTGCAGTCAGGAAAAGTGACTACGCAAGGCGATGTATGCGCAGGGAGTTCCACATAGTGGTGTTGGGCGTCTACCGGATAAACATTATAATTCTGAACTACGATCAAACAATGGCTCTACGTCGCGTCGCGATCATAATTTACAATTACAATGTTCACCCGGTAGATGTCCCACGCCGATATACGGAACTTCCTGCGCATGCGTCGCCTTGAGTAGTCACTTTTCCTGACTGTACTGGCCATACCTCTTTTCGTGAGGCAAAACTTTCGTGCATTGTTCCACGTTTTCCGACGCTTATAAAGCTTGAAAGTCCATTTGGCCTTCTTTACAATGTCATCGCTGTTTTCAGGAAGCGAATTTTCTGGAGCCTCGGCTACTAAAAATTGTTGTTACAACGCTGTAATAATCGTTATCCTACTACTTCTCAAAACAAGTATATTCACCTTTGGTTTCTGCGCTTTCGTTCCTGGTCAATCCTGACACGTCCGTGAGGATCTCGTCAGTAGCCTCACCGCATGGGCACTCCGCAACGAAAAGTGCGATTATGGCAAATGCCAAGAACAACAGCGAAAGCTTCTGCATTCCGCCAGCGTTATGCAACGAGGTACGATCCTTCTGTCGCCTCGATTATTCTAATCCGTTTATTTATTGTTCTAATAATTTCGATTCAGCAAAAATGCCTCGATCACGATACGAGATGTTAAACAGAACTGGTGATGTTAGTCACTTGGAAGAGACATTATACTTCTGCCGTCAAACTGATAATGCATAAGAAGTGATTAATTTATCACTTCGCGTAATCCCGAATGCAATTAGACGATTTTGTATTACGGTATTGTAGGATGCGAACAGTGTGTATGTGTGTGCGAGAGAGAGAGAGAGAGAGAGAGAGAGAGAGAGAGAGAGAGAGAGAGCAAGCAAGAGAAAAATGACTGTGCGCTTTTTTTCTATTTCCTAGACGTGGGCCGAGAATTCAAATCCCACGGTATATATAGTTCTTCCTCTGAAAATGCTTATTTGCATTCAGTGATGCGCTTGAACGATTACAAAAGCGATGCAAACAAGACACCAAGAAGTAGAGAAGACATGTGACCTGAGCGTAGAAATGACTAGAAACAATTAATTTCGTATTATAGTTGACAGTTTGTAACTTCCAATGATCTTCATTTATAGATCATTATACAGTGTGTATCAAAGTGTGTATCAAAATTATTGTTATTCCGGAAAATGAGGGATTCCCGAGGTCATTTGAAGTAACTTTTTCCTTAGCGAGATTTCAATTCGCGGCTTTATTTACGAGTTATTAACGAAAAACAGTGGCTAATAAGAAGCGATCGCGCGAATTTGCAACGCGCTGCAACGTAGTCGAGCCAGCGAGCCGAACCCTGCTTCGCTCCGGGGCGCGACGGAAGGAAAGAGCTATGCTCAGGCTCCGAGCAGCGTTTGAAGGAATAAACAATGAATTTTCCGAATTTTTTATTAATTTGAGAAATATTAGAAATGTTAGTAATAAGAAATTCTCGTACAATGTATGAAGAACAGAAGGATGTCTCCAGGAAGACTACTCTAACGTTCACTTTTATTGCACTATCACTAAACATTGATCACTTATTCAATAATAATAATGGACAATTGTAGAATATTGCACTATGACCGATAATGCTTCGTTTTCCTGCAAGCGAATTTCAACTGTCTTTCATCGACCGCCAAACTATCGTATATAGATCAAGTATGCTGTTCATCACACATTGTACGAGGTTAATGCACTATGGATGAATTTCATATTAATAACATTTTTCACATTTCTCAAACAAACAAATCTCTTACGTCCTTTAACGAGGTTCTTTATCAATAAGATAGCTTTGCGAATTATTCGCTGAACTCTATTCGGACACGGAATTATTTAAATTATGACATAATTTACGTACTTCGACGGGGTTACTTATTGTTAATCTCCTCTGTACATATCGCATAAAAATTTCATATGGCACCCACGAGGTATCATGCACATCAGAAAATTAAAACAGCTGTTGGGATTAAACAACTTACTATTTCGGGTCCGAAAAATTGGTAAATATTCTTCACTCATTCTGAAATAAGGGCAAACAGCGTTTTATCACCGTCACGTAGTAAAAAAAAATTCAGAAATTTCACGCTCCGGGGCTAGTCCATTACTATTACGCCGCTCAGAGTCTAGCCCCCTTCTTCCGTCGCGCCCCGGAGCGAAGCATGATTCGGCTCGCTGACTCGACCACGTAGTAGCATGTTGAAAGTTCGCGCGCTCGACTCTCATTGGCCATTGTTTTTCGTTAATAATTTGTTAATAATATTACTTCAAATGACCTCAGGAACCCCTCATTTCCCGGAGCTACAATAATTTTAATACACTTTGTATCCGTCTTGAAAAGCTGTATTTGAATATGCATAAAGTATTATATCATCCGATTAAAAAAGTCAAGTTTAAACTTTATACATAACTCCTCTACGCCTCCAGAAGAGGCGTTTTTTTTTACAAAAAAAAACCTATTGATATTACTTTATGCACCCTTGAAATTAAACAACTTTTACTTGACACATTTTCTCTTAATACAAGCAAACAAATTATTCAGCTGGCTTGTTTCGGATGGCCTATAAGTGTACGAAGTCTCAACAAAATCAGTGACCTCAATACCGTGTACTCTGCTTGGTACTTTATTTTAGTTGTGAAATTAACTTTGTTGTTCTACATTCACGAATAAGTTTTGATTACAAATTTTTATGTCTCAGGTGATCCTACAATATTTGGCAACTTAAAACCACCAAAGGAAGCGATTGCAGCTGTTCAGGAGAGTCTTGCTTCTGAACTGTATAACGGATACGCTCCAAGTACAGGTATTATCAGTAACATTTTATTAATTTATATGTTAGGAGTACCGATAAGTAATGACGTTTCCTTTCATATTGAGTAGCTATTGTTACCTTGTTCGTGGACGTGATTTATTATTTCACGACCTATGTGTGTTAAATGTATTTACATGTAATATGAGCATTGTGAAAATAATCTGTAATAGATGGTAAATGAAATAAAATGTTATATGACTATTAAAAAGTGACATTATTTATAGGTACATCTAGCACATTAGATATTTAGTTCTATTAATCTAAAATTTCTATAATTTTATTTCTTAAATATATTTAAATTCTTCCAACTTCACAATGCTTACCAAATCGTATATTTACGATTTAAAGAATCATGGTTTTCAGATAAAGATACCTTAATGTTCTATCAATTCCACATATTTCTCACTTTCTATTTATTAACAAACAATCCATAATAATAAGCATCTCAATGAAAGTAGTCTTAAGATATTCCAAGCATAGTTTTAAGTTGTTACGGTGTGAAAAGAGTGAGTAGTGCAGTCAGAAAAATAACTACACAAGGCAAAAACCTGAACGACCTGAACTGAGGGAAAAATTACAATGATTGAATTACAATGTTCATCCGGTACACGCCCCACCGCGCTGTGCGTGACTCCCTCCGCATGCGTCGCCTTGCGTAGTTATTTTTTCTGTCTGCACTGCGCACTCTTTTCACACCGTAGCACCTCGAGTTTAGAGTTCCACGAGACCTCGTCTCAGTAGACAAGAATAGAAAATGATTGAAGAGGAATCGAAGAAGACGGATATAATATAATATAATACATTAACTAATGTAATGTTATATTATTATATTCATGATATTGTAACATCAATATTGCCTAACAAGTTTTAAATACAAATTTATTTTATGCAGGTAAAGCATTAATTAACTGATAGCGTTACTGACTCGTCTCAAATTATAGGTTATCAGAGCAGTAAGGAAGCCGTTGCAGAATACAGTTCTAATGAATTTGTGCAAGTGAAGCCTGAGGTGAGTGAAAGCCCATGAAATTTTTGATGAACTAAAATTTATGTATTTTCTTTCTGCTATTTAATTAACACGTAATTAAGACACGTATTGTGTTCTCGTGGAATATGCTCATGCACATAAACAAAAAACCTTGCAAATGTATGCTTACTTCATTGAATCCATATAGATTCTTCATTGAATCTTTATTACACTTTCGAAATTTTATTATAGTGTACAAATCTCCTGTGTGTTGTAAAAAATAGCATATAATTTTTCAAGATTTTAGAATGTAATTTTAATAAAGAGTCAAATTTTCAATTTGAATCATTCTTTTTTCATTTTAACTGCAAAAAGATAAAGCAGTGGAATTTATAAAATTCCATTATTCTAATTACAAAAATTTAATTCAATACAAGAAGATCATGTACATTGATAGTTAAAGGAGGATATACATACATAAAACTTTTAAACACAGCGCAAAAATGTTTTAAACATGGTGCTGTACATCAAAGTAAAGAGATTAAAGTTGCAAATTAATATAAAAATACGAATGAAAAGTGAGAATACGTGAGTAACTAAAACAGAATTTTCATTATTAAGTAATACAGTTATGCACATAATATTCTATTTGTCCACTTTGAACTTCGAATACAGTAGCTAATTGTCTTGATGAAACCAAATTGTCATAAATTTTTTATAGTTGAACATGATTCGATAAATTTATTTATTATTATGTACGTTTTAAGGTTTTCCTTGTTATTAATATTAATTTTCCGTAACTTTGAATCTAATGATTCACAAAAATTTTCAATTATCTTAACACATAACCGATGTCGTAGTATCTGGGAATCTGGATACACAACAAGTATTTTCTCAAATATATAAGAAACATGCTCGATGCCAATTTATATCAGAAACCAAAAGTTTGATAATATCGAATCACTTTGTTGAGGACTCTGTCGGACTCTGCAACACCGCTTATGTAACAAAAGTGGGACAACACCGGTTACAGATTAAAGTTGGGAGACTGTGCAGGAGAATTTAATTGGTTTGGAATGTGTTCTGTAGTGACCAATCTTTAACAATCTCCGTGGTAAGCTCTGTCTCGATCTTGATACTTAATTGGAGTTACTATATTACAATACTTGTTCGGTAATTGGAGTTTTCTAACACTTTCAGCTAATTCTGGTTTTAAAATATCTAATTACTCGAATCTATCTGTAACACTGTTAATAAAATGCAATTATTGGAAATCATAATATTATATCCATTGTTTTTTGACGATATTTATATTTTTTGGTTTTAGTTTTGTGTTTATTAAGTTTTTTATACTGTTCCTTCCAACAAATTCAATTCACTTTTTATTACTATTTAGCCGTAGGTAGTACGTTATCATAATCATTTTCCGAAACTCGAAAAGTTATTTCTATTACAATCTATTATATGAGCGAAACTTACAGTATTAAACAAGTTGTTTGATTTTGTATGTCTTTTAACTTTTATCAACACTGGGGAGCCAGGGAATGAGTTACATACAAGACGTATTATTATGATTTGTGATAATGTGGCAGTCCTTAAAGTTAGGTATTATACTTGGCTTTTACTAACAGTAATCGAGGGGATATATTTATTAATATTGTATGTTTCTAGATAAGTTACAAGATAAGTAAGGAAAGAGAAAATTGCATGAAATTCCTATGATAAATTGAGAAAGCTTTATACAGTTCATTATCTGATTAGTACAATATAATATAATTTTTATTCTATAATAATGTACTTAACCAAAGTATAAATATCATCTAGACATTTTAAAATAGAAATTAACCGAGAGTGTTACAAAATTTCAATTAACAGATTCAGGATCTTTTTAAATGTAATCAAGACTCAAAGTTTACTACGGAAATAGTTAAAAATTGCTCGTTACCGAACACTTTAAATCAATTAAAATTAATATTAGGAATAGGGATAACCCTAAAACGGAAATAGTAAAAGAACGAAATTATGTGCATGTTCATATCAGGGATCCTAACCGCCGCCTAACCCTAACCGTAACCCTGATAACCAAGGCAGGTTACAGTAACCCACAGTTACCCGCGGGAGAACGGTTCCCAAGTCGTCCCGAAAGCGGGTTAACCTGTTAAGAGCGGGTAACACAACCCAATCCGTAACCCGGTTACAACAGGAAGGTTACAATAGCCGGATATTAATAGGTAGATACATATAATAGTGTACATATAACCGGATTCGACTCTGTGTAATTCGCAAGAACGGCTATTGGTAAACCGATCAATCCGTACTTGGAATTGGATGCAGTTATGGAATAAAATTACGAAAAGAATCGTTGAATCTACTAATTATTTGATTTTGATTAAATAAATGTCATCATCGAATTGTAGTGCAATATTCTACAATTAAACCGTCCATCGGCGTGCTGAAACGTGTTATATTGTAGAAAAGGGAAAATTTTATTTTATTTTGTTACTGTCGACAGTCTTGTCTGGTTCAGCTGTGGGAGAAGCGCGTTTTATATTCTTCAATAGTTCGATTGTATTACTAGTTACTACATTTAATAATTTCATTTGACATATCTTTTTTGTTGTGTTATATAAGACATGTACAATGAAACATCCTGTTCGTCAGTATTTCTAATTTAATCTGAATGAAAGACAAATCTACGTGTCTTGTCAATGGATGAAAAATAAGATTAACAGTAGATTATTTTTAATTTGTTTTCAAGTCCTCACTTTATCAAATCGACGTGCGTCATGAAAGGTAACGCGTTTTAGTTTTGTTACGAAGACTAGCACATTAGATTTTATGCACAAGAAAAGTAGTACATTTTGATTTTTGCATCGAGTAGTAGCATTTTTTTATATGCAAAAAAGATGCATTAATCCGTGATAAACTTCTACGCATTGGTTAACTTGGTTACGCAGGTTACTCTATGAAACTGAGAACAGTACCAGAAGAGGGGTGGATATCCAAAGACCCAGTTTTATATTGAAAACGAATTATAAATATTTATTGTAGACTATGTAGAGATTGTAATTGTAAATGTCTGGCATTTTCGATGCTATGGAAATTGTCCGTTTTTCCAGGTAAGGCGGCCCTTCCGGCCCGTCTGCAGCGCACGTGAGCGCAAAACGCGCGTCGACACGAGTCGAGCGAAATTTGACTCGAAAGTCCGTTACACGCGGTGGGAGAGCGGATTTGTCATTTATGACCATAAAGGTTTTTCCGACCCATAGTTTGCGCGTCCTCAGTATTTTTTCGTCAGTCGTCTGTGAGAAGCTTACGAGTACACTCGTTGTCTCTAAGCTCTTACGAGCAAGCCTGTAGATTAGATCTTGTGTTTTCCGTGTGTTTAATAAATATACTTTTACCTACAACTCTGCCTTTAATTATTTACAAGCAAATAATTAACAGTAATAAATGACAAAGTCTGCGATCGACCACCACCGCGCGTAGCTCGCCTCGCGCCTTATCTTGCTAGTCCCGCGAGATTCATGATGGGCGGATCTTATGTTTCGTGAAGGGGTTGAGGGGGGCAACAGTTCGACTACAGATCATTGGCAGTTCGTCTTTATTTATCGACGAGCATTCTTGCTTGCCGACTTTGATCTCAAGTCTGTTGCGTCGGCGTTTTACAGTGCGAGTTGAAATTCTTGACAGAAACTAACGGAACTCCACTGAACCGTTCAGAGGACCCGAAGTTTCTAAAACGAATATCGTACAACTTGACTGCATCAATGCCAAGGTGATTTGAATAGGATGAACGAAACAGTATATTTATCAACTGATTGAATTTATAATTTCAATTCTATAAGAATATGGAAAAAAATATATGGTTCCATTAACGAAAAACAAATCGGTGATCTTGAAATCTTGTAAAAGAAATGTCCCTTAAAAAAAATTTTCCCTCGAAGAAATCAGTTCGTTGAGACAGTGCAATTTTATCTTCTATACCAGGATTTGAAACAAACCAGCACGCAATATTTAGATCGTGGAGGCTATACCTCCTCCCATCAGGGTTAGACGTCCTGCCACCCGTTGGGCGTTCCCCGTGGTCGCCTAAATACTCAGAGTACCTCATGCTCGTACTTTATTAACTATTCGTGACGCA
Source organism: Augochlorella aurata (assembly GCA_028455555.1). NCBI lineage: Eukaryota > Metazoa > Arthropoda > Insecta > Hymenoptera > Halictidae > Augochlorella > Augochlorella aurata. The sequence goes on along the minus strand of CM052158.1, from coordinate 1,667,451 downwards.
TTAGGGCGATACCCGTATCAATAGATTACCACATCACCTATAAGGTATTATTATTAATGCGTTTTTTTGTCAGTGCTATTCCCTGTAGTCCTATTGCACTGTGTCGATTTCGGTCAACGATAAATATGGAAAATAAATCTTAAAAGCAGTTTTTGATTTAATTGTCAAAATTTTATTAAGGAATGGTTTCAATGTTCGGATGGTTTCATGCACGCTTTTTCAACTGTTGAAAACAATGAAAATGACGTGTTCTAAAATATGACCCTGTTACTGGATTTATTTTAAAAATTTAAAAATATGCATCATTTAGTATTTTTTTATCATTGTTAATACTAAATGAGACCCTCTTACCATATAATATGCGTTTTGTACGACGTAAATCACATTGATAATTAATATATACGAAAATATTCAGCAAGCGTTTCTTATGATCTTTGACAATACATTCTACTTAAATTCCTCAGACCTTTATTACAGTTTAACATATGAAAAATGTAATATCCCTTCATGAATATTACATGTTAATGGGTAAACATAATAAAAAAAGTAGATCATCGATTCGTATACAGGATATCTGGTTTAAATGAATACAGAAAGTGTCATAGCTATTAAAAAAAATGTTCCTACAAAAGTTGTTTGGTAGGATGCGCTACATCATGTAGTATTATTTGTTTCCTCCTGGGTGCAGTAGTGCAAGAGATCTGAAGGTCAATCTATTTTCTTAAATGGAAGATTATATCTATTTTTTAGGAAGTAACAGCAAGCACTGAGATAAATCCAAAGAGATGCTACAGTGGACGAAATCGGTATAGGGGCACTAATATTCTTTAGTAAAAAAGCTAAGTACAGTAAAGCTTCGAGAACTGTCTCAAAGGAGGAATCGAAAATCGTCAGTTTGCGTAGACGAAGGCACGGTCATTCGATCCTCGGGTCTCGCCTTTATCGTTGGTGGCATCTCATAAACGAGAGAGACAGAACGAAACTCCGGGCGAACGAAACTACCTGGAAAGGCAGCCGCCGCATGCTGGTGTAGATTACTATGTATACATTGTAATGCTACCATAAAAACGATGACTTAACTTTTTTATTTCTAATTTTTTGTATACAAAATTTTTTTTAATATATTGGTCAGATTTTTCCAATTAAAATGATACCAAACACGACATACTTTACACCGTATTTAGTTATTATACGAATCAAATAACTTATTTTATTTACGAAAACAGTATTAAAAAAACCGATCCGTAACTATAAATAAAGTATTAAAGGTAACGTTAAATATGGTATTGTGTAATTCGAGAAATATTCAGAGTGGTTCCGATTTTGAGACGGTAAATGCGGAGATGGCTTCGACCTCGAGACCGTATGTGTAGAGATCGCCTCGACTTCCAGACAGTATGTGCAGAGATAGCTTCGACTTCCAGACAGTATGTGCAGAAATGGCTTCGATTTACAGGCTGTAGGTGCAGTGACTTCGATTTTGAGACGATAGGTGTAGAGATAGCCTTGATTTCGAAAGGGTAGATGTAGAAATGGCCTCGATTTCGAGACAGTAAGTGCAGAAATGGCTTCGACTTCGAGACCGTATGTGTAGAGATCGCCTCGACTTCCAGACAGTATGAGCAGAGGTAGTCTCGAAGAAAATGTACGGACTTGACTGTCAACGGTCTTCTCGTTCATATCAAAAGTGATCATTTTGATTCTGTTATTTCATGTTAGTGCCCAGCACTAAGATACTTTATGACACAGATATATAATATTAATGTACAGTTACAATTTATATGTATAAAAATATTTTTTTCTTATATAGTTGTAGTAATAATTAAATAAAATGAATTACACATTAACTATTAAATAACTAAATATAAACGAAATTATATCGTATCTAGTTTTATTTTAGCCAGTAATATTTGTCCAAATTATGTCATGTTTAGTCTCATTTTAATCAGAAAATTATCAGCAATATGTTAGTAAAAAATTCAGTTTTAAAATGTTAAAATTAAAAAAGTTTCGTTATTGCATTATGAGTTTTCTTCCGAGAATTTGAATCAAAGGAGCCGCGGCGCGTGCCGCAGCACACGTGTTCACAGACTCTGTCGAACCTCGGCATCGGCGTAGCGAAAGAAACGATAAATTACAGTGGCGTAGCAATAGCACTGAGACAGAAGTAGCAGAGTAAAGTTGAGACAGTTCTCGAGGAACTACTGTATTCTGATAATAAAATTAAAAGTCGGTTGAATATATCAGGAAATAATAAGAAATAAATAAACAACTTAACAAACAAAAAAATTCCTTTATTTTTTTGTGAACGGTATAAAATTATAAAACGCATAACTATACAGCGAAATTTGCAGAGGGACAGTCAATTCAAATGTTATAAAAAACAAAAATATTGTGATACTAATATCTAATATTTCCACTTTATGACTAATTACTTTAAATATTTTATTCTTTATGCAGCAAACCAACTTCTGCGATGTTGCACTGTCAATTTTATTCCATTCCCGCTTTATAGCGTTTCCTAGCTCTTTGACATTGCTGTATTGTTTATTATTTTTATAAACTGCTCTTGACAAGATTCGCCATAAGTTTTCTACGAAATGTTGTCCGGCGAACGTGCCAGCCTTTTCATAAGTGGCAAATTTTTGTGCCGGAACCACTCGTTCGTTTTTTTAGTACTGTGCACAGCAGCGATATCTTGTTGAAAAATTATATTTTTATCATGATTTTCCTACGAATGGAATTGAATTATCTTTTTACAAGTCTACGTATTTATTCGCGTTCATCCTGGTAGGATTTTTAGAAGTTAGTGTTTTTATAGATTATCTAAATGCAACCGATATTATCAAACTTCCCCCTCCAAAAGTTCTGTTTATTGTTACTGATTTTAGTTACAGTATTAAAAAAGTTATTTCGCTTTAAAAGGTATAAAAACATATTTGTGGGGCATTATAAGTATGATACAACAACTCCTCGTTCCGTACATTTCTCGCGACTCGCTCTTTTCGCTACGAAGCCGACGCACAATGAAAAGTTGTGAAACACTCGATGGAAGACTCGATCATATATCGAGCTACTACAAAGCTTTTAAGTCATACAAAACAGAGTTATTCATTCGTATGTTTATTGAAATGATTGGATGTATTTAGTTTAAATTATCACCATATTTTTTAGCTAACGTTATCGCAGCAGTGAGCTGTATTCATAATTGATGCTCACAATGTTCCACTTTTCAACGGGCCACTCACACTTTATTTTCTTTGGCTTATTTTGAAACGATTTCGCCTCTTCTTCAACGGGAATATTTAACATTACCTAAATACATAGCTCCTTCTGGTGCAATGATATTTAAGCATGATTCCCATTTCGAACATCTTATTTTCTAAAATCAGTGTCGTCGATCGTTCCGACAATAAAGGAAGTTGCAAGTGCAAACAGTGCACAGGTCAGCAGTTTATAATAGACCGGTTTCAACGAGCGGCCAGCTAACCAACAGCTAGACTGTCGTTTTCAATCCTGTAGGTACATTTTAATCGCTTCTGATTCAAGTATTTAGCAATACAGAATCGTACCTATGACGTTTCAACTCTTATGTTTAATTTAAAAAACAATGTACAATATTGTGCAAGTGTTTGTAATTATTGGTTCAAGGAAAAAGCATTTTCGGTTTTTTCTCAAGAGGATTTTCTCAAGGTGCAGATGAAAATATTACTCGGTATACTAATCTTAAAATGTGGAACGAACACGCGTTTGAAAGGTGATATTTGTGGCTACATTTCTGCTGAAGGCTGTTTTTTTCTACGTTGTTTGTGTCAAAAATTATAAACATGTAAAAATCAGTGAAATTTCAGAAGAAATCCGATACGTCATGCTTTTTCTCGGAAAAGAAAGAGACAGAACGAAAACACGGGGCGGACGAAACTATCTAGAAAGGCAACCGCCGCATGCCCATGTATTAATACAATAGATTACTATTTATAACTTTTTTATTTCCAATTATTTATACATGAAAATTTTTTTAATATATTGGTCATATTTTTACAATTAAAGTGATACCAAACACGATATATTTTACACCGTATTTATTCATTAGACGAATCAAGTAACTTATTTTATTTACGAGAAAAGCATTAGAAAAACCGATTCGTAACTATAAATGAAGTATTAACCCTCTTAGTACCGGCGAAAAGAACGTACCTAAGCGAAGAATACCGGGCCGAATCGGCGAATTTGCAGAGGTTTGCGAAAATGCTTGTAAAAACGAAAGTAGAAGTGATATTTACAAAATATAAAAAGCAGCATATTCGGAAATAAAGGGAGAATAAAACGATACGAATTGTGTTTCATTATTTGTTGAAAATCATAAGAACAACATAAACATAAGACATAACAAAAATCGTACAAAAGTGATTTCTCTTTTTCAAATGGTAATTGCACATAAAAAAGTCATCATTTGGTCATAGCTCTATGTACATCATTTAGTATAATGTATAGACATTGCATTTTGCAATCATTTGCAATACAATAGCAGAAGTCGGATAACAAAACGGAAGGATAACGCTATGATGCACGGCAAGCGCTCATCCTCATTACTGTCACCATGTTCTTCAGTTATATCCAACTCGTCAATAATTCGCACTAATTCTGCGTCATCCATGTTCGTAACAGGGTATAATTTTTTCAAAAAGGTATCGACAAAACTGACAAAATTTTCTACTGCTAATTGTGTCTCTATGAAAACGTTGACGGTTTTTGAATACTGACTGCACGTTAGAAGGATCAAGAAAGACTGAAAAAGATTTTAGGCTTGCCGAGTCGATGCACGCATGCCACTTGAATACTCCGATAACTATCATAAACATCGTAAAGATTGCGATTACGGTCCAGAGAAACTATCCCGTGTCGGCGAATATCCGAGGGATATCCCGGGTCCCGTTTCTATCTCATCGCTCTAACATATACAGACCCGCGGCACTAATCAGCATAAAATATAACAAAAAGTTAAATCTAATAACCATTTTTTCACTTGTGTTGCATCGAATATGAACCATTTTAACATTTTATAAAGTTATTTTGAAACACAGACCTCTTGTGATGAGTACAATAAGGCTCCAACGGAGGCGCAACGATATATCGTCGTTGGTATTTTTGGCAAGTGCACCGAACGACGATATATCGTCGTTCGGTACTAAGAGGGTTAAAGGCAACGCTAAATATGGTATTGTGTAATACGAGAGACATTCAGAGTAGATATGGTTTCGATTTCGAGACGGTAAGTGTAGGGATGGCCTCGATTCCGAGACGGTAGGTTTAGAGATGGCCTCGATTTCGAGACATTCAGAATTCTACGCGTTTGACGGAGAGTGTGACGGAACGGTTTACTGTATTTTTTCCATCAACCCTGGAATTTGAAGAGGTCTTGGAGTAAGAATGGTCGAATATCGAGAAGCTGTTTAGAAATTATATCGTGTTTGATTTTATTTTAATCAGAGATATTTGTCCAAATTATGTCATGTTTAGTCTCATTTTAATCAGAAAACTATCAGCAATGTGTTAAAAAAATTCAGTTTTAAAATGTTAAAATTAAAAAAGTTATGCTATTGTATTATGAGTTGTTTTGTGGGAATTTGCGTCAAAGGATGGCTACTCAAACAAGCTTGATGTTTGGGTGCCACACAATTTAACGCAAAACAATTTGATTGATCGAATTTCTACCAGTGAAATGCTGGTAAAACGTAATGAAATCAACCCGTTTCTCAATCAAGTTATAACGGACGATGTAAAATGGATAAAATATGAGAACAAAAAACGACAAAGATCACGGACAAAGGCCGGTGACCCATCACAAACGACTTCGAAGCCTGAATTGACGGCCAATAAGGTTATGTTGGGTGTATGGTGGGATTGGAAAGGGATCGTTCATTATGAGGTGCTAGAACCTGGCAAAACCATTGATTCGGCTCTCTACTGTCAACAATTAACCAAATTACAAGAAGCAATTCAAAAAAAGCGGCCAGAATTAATTAATAGAAAAGTTGTCGGAATATAACACCTTCCATCATATTTGTTTCGGTCTCTGCAAAACTTTCTTAATGGAAGAAAATTGGCTAACAAAGCAGTTGCCGAAAACTCTGTGGCTGATTTTATTGCCAGTAAACCACAGAAGTTCTACACCGATGGAATTATGAAATTACCCGTAAAATCGCAAAATGTTATAGATAATAACGGAACGTATGTATTGGGTTGGCAACTAAGTAATTGCGGATTTTTGTTAGAAAATCAAAGACAATTTTTTCATGGAACTAAATAACTTTATTCTGTAATGTATTGCCCATTTTGATCAATGACCTTTTGCCATCTTTCAGGCAGCATCATAATCCCACGTTCATAAAACTTATGGTTTTTATTAGCAAAAAACTGAATCAGGTACGATTTGACATCATCATCATTATTGAAATTTTTACCATTCAAGGAGTTTTGTAAAGATCGAAACAAAAAGTAATCAGATGGTGCAAGGTCAGGACTATATGGTGGATGTGGCAAAACATCCCAACCAAGCTCCAATAATTTTTGCCGAGTGGGCAAAGATGTGTGTGGCCTTGCATTGTCACGATGGAATATAATACTTTTTCGATTTGTCAATTCGGGCCGCTTTTCTTCAACTGCATTGTTTAATTTCGTTAGTTGTTCAATGTAGACATCAGAATTGATCGTTCGGTTGGGTGGTAAGAGTTCAAAGTTGGATCATTTTCATTACGTTTCTTTAGCAAATCGCAGCTGTTAATGCGTTGCGTTAAATGCGTTTCTTTCAGTTCGTGACGAACCCATGTATCGAGTTTTTGAACATAGCCAAGTTGTTTTTAAGTGATTTTCAATGCATGTATGTGATACATGAAGCTTCTTTGCAATCTCACGTGTTGTACTGTGACGATCCGAATCGATTATTGCTTTGATTAGGGCGTCATCAACTTCAACTGGACGACCAGAGCGTTTTTTATCTTTGAGTGAAAAATCACCAGAACGAAATTTGGAAAACCAATTTTGACACTGCCGTTCTTTTAAGGCTTCGTCACTATAAACAGCACATAACTTTTTATGAGCTTGCGATGCGGTTTTCCCTTTGTGGAAATAAAACAGCAAAATATGACGAAAATGTTCCTTTTGATTTTCCATTTTTCAACGAACGCCAAACGAAAACAACGCAACCGATCAAAAAACTTTTTTTACTGATTGACAGCTGAATTGCCAACTATCAAATAACAAAATGTGTTTTACATTTGTACTACGTCTGCAAACCTAAAAATTCAACTGAAGCCATCTATGAGTGAAATCCGCAATTACTTAGTTGCCAACCCAATACTTGATTAGGATAGATTTGTAATGAAGAAGGATCCCATTCAAAATTTAACTAAAAGACCGAAAATATTTTTTTCTGGACCTAATATATTACAGTTCACCTAAAAGTATACAGGGTGCTCATTTTATCTTGAGCACATGTAATATCTCTGTTATAACTGATGCAAGAAAAAAAATGTAAACATGAAAAATTTCACGATTTCATAGGACCAATATAAAGTTAGGACAATATTTTTTTCTTAGTCATTTTAAGTCGAGTTTTCGAGATTATTGTCGATTTTTTAAACGTGATTTATAGTATTCGAGGTCATCTAAGAGTCATGACATTATACATGGATGAATTCGTTTGTATGCGCTATAATATTACATCAACGAAAATATACTGTCCCATTTAAAAAAAATCAACAGTGACCTTGAAAAGTCCACTTAAAATGACTTTGAACAAAAATGTTGTCCAACTTTTATATTTGTCCCATGAAATCATGCAGATTTTCATGTACACATTTTTTTCTAACACCAGGCGTAACAGAGATTATTACATGTGCTCAAGATAAAATGAACACCCTGTATATAAAGTTGTATCATTTTAGCCCCTACTCTACACTACTTAGTTGATTATTGTTAAGAAATAACGGTCGATAATATATTTTTTCTTGATACAATTGGAGTTCCTTTTGTATTTTTTGTTTATTATGTATGCTCCGTGATTCTTCAGCGGCGGTTGGATTGCTTTCGCTATTCAATTTAATCCCTTTCTTCGAACTGACATCTTCTGGCACTCAGAAGTGTATCTTTGGTGTGATTAAAAAATGAATTTTACTTACGTTTAATTAATCGGTAAATAATTTACAACAACTGACTTGTGCGCAGTACCTTGATGTCCAAATAATTCTACGCAATTCCTTCGCTTTTCTCCACATAAACTATATGTTCTTCTTTGCCACTCGTGATTTTCTTCTTAGTTCTCGTTGTACCGTTAGGTGTAGCTGTATAGTTCCTTATCTTCTCCTATCTCTCGTCTTACTCAATCCGTTCCATTACCCAGCTCCTTCATTTCACATTTCTCTCGTCCCGTTTGTTCCTTTATTAATTCTTAAACTGTAACTAGACACTTTTATTCTCTATTTGCTTCTAACTGGAAATTCCGTTAATTGTAAGATTTCTGTTATACGTTAAGAGTTTTAGTTTCATTGAAAAGTAATATCATTCAATCAGTATATATTCGATCTTTCTCTGTAATTAAGTTTGTAGTGTTTTCTATGTGACTGTTGATTAATTTATCCTTTACCTTGACTTTGCGACTTTACGGCAAACCACGGGAAATATAAAACAACAAGAAATATATTTTCCGACATAAATGGCAACACTTATTTTTTAATATTTTACTGGTTTCGTTTTGTTATATTCTGTTTTGGTGTTTTTTCTTATATTTCTGGGTAAAATGAAACAAACATTTCATATCTACATAAATAAATTTGTGCTAGTACTACATGATTGCAGTGAGTATTATCTAAAAGAAAAAGATTGTACCTTATTTGATTTCCATAGAATTTATTCCAAAAAATATTGTGTTTTAAAGAGTGCGCTATATAGTCAAGTACCTGGTATACACATTCTTAATCTTTGACGTAAGTGGCCTCAATTTTGTATTTCTATTTTATTTTGTGGCGAAAGTTTAATTTTCTATGCTTTCATTATCTTATACACTAGCTAAGAATCAAATACAACAGATATACACTTTTTATGCTTTGCGATATGGGTTCTATCATTCACGCAATAAATTTTGCGTGAATACTTTGCGTATAATAATAAACTTGGACACTTTAAAGTTCACAATTTCTACCTTCTAAGTGCACCTTCTTACATATTTACATGATATAATGGATGAAAAACGAAACATATGCGTTTCCTAAAAGAATGCCACAATTTGAAACGTTTACAAAAAAATTGGAAAATTTGTATTGTCACTGAATCTGTCATAAGGTATTAGAGCCAGTTACTGTGGGATAATCAATTGCTGTGCGTTTGGTTTATTTTCGGGCATATTTAACTTTATATTTATCGAATAAGATATATAAAATTGTTGTATTCTTTTGTTTCATTTATTTTTGAATGAAAAAGATTAATTCGTCGTAACCGGCTACACTACTCCAGGTTTGTACATTGGAGCATCCTCTTTACAACTCTTTAAAGCTTGATAGAAAATTCGTTTTATTAAGTTTTGAATGGAAGGTGTACTATATTTTTTATGTACGCTCCCGAATATCAATTCGATATTTCGAAAACGCGGATTGCGGATCTTTTATTTCTGTGGTTAATGCAGATATTGACATCCCCTGCCGCTATTTCTATTATTAAGACAGAACACAATCCAATTTGACAAAATTTTGGTGTCCAAAAAGGAAACATAAATGTCGAAATTATTTCGTGGGAGACGAAATTCTTATTAGTGGGAAGAGAAGTTAATACCCTCGGAGCCGAACCATCTAGCGAAGCGACTGAGGCGGCAGCTGTCCTCGCCCCGTCCCAACCGTTTATATTCGCGACTATCTTGAATTGGATTTAGTACTCCTCCCATGACGTGAAACTGTCATAACGCGACGGCTTCAACGTGTATCCTAAGGTAAATGCCTAGTGATTGGACACGCCCAGTGACTAGACACCAATTTACATTTTCATTAATGTTGAGCCTTGTCTTAATAAGTAGATTACTGCTAAAACTGTATAATGTTTTCAAAACATTTCTTTTTGCAAGAGAACAGCCGGCATTTTTGAACGTAGAATAACGTTTGTGCAATGTATAGCTTTAATAATTCGACTAAGAAAATCTGCTTACTTCTTAAGCATATAATTAATTGTACTTTACATTTTTACGACAAGTACAATTTTTATTAACTCGTTAAAGGACATAAAATCCTTTCATCAGTCACGGCCTCACTCCGCTGTACGGTACGAGGCAACGACAGCCATCACGTTACCCACTCCTTCGGCTTTAAGTTCAGCTTATTTTTTCTTTACACTGGTCTCAACTGACAAGAGAAAGTGTCCTCCGTCGATGTTGTTTGTCTTCACATATGTTGTACTACTTAGAAAAATAAGCGACACGTGTTTTGCTATATCAGCGATAATTCGATTTAAAAAGGCGAATCCCACCCTCAGAAACTTAACTTCTGACGAGAATAATAGGAATTTGTTGTAGAAATATGAGACTATTAAATTTTAATGTATCTTTTGGGGATGAGTTTTATTCCCTCAAACCGAATCACCGCCGATATAAAAAAACACGTATATCTTAGTTTTTTGAGTATTACAAAATATTGCGATTTTCATTTATTCTACGCGTTGTGCGTCGCGGCATTTTATGTACAATATTGCAATACTAAATTATACACAATAGCAACTAGGGGGAAGATGCCAATATCGTACCAGTTCCTACAATCATACTCCATTTAAAATTCGCTTAAAATTGAATTGTGACGGCAATTAACGACATCACTTAAAAACTCAGTCAATTATACTATTGTAGTTGTTAACATTTCATGATGCGCAAGAACGTGTTTCTGTGATGTCCTCGCCAAATTCTATAAAATAGGTAAGACTAAATTTTAGCAATGTTAAATATGCATTATATCTTTTAGCAATAGTACAATCGTATTAATTTTTATGCTAATATTAGCTTAGATTACGTGCAATACTTATCAGAATTCTAAAAGCATATTAAAATTTATTTCGAGCAGCGAGCAAGTTGCCTAAATCGTACTGTTACAAAGTTTCCCAAATCGTACTGGTTCTGCAATTTATGAGAAGAAGTTCGCCTCGAGAATATGATACAATGTTCGGAATGCTCGATTTGGGTACACGAAGCATGTACAAGCGTATCAAAAAACACCAAACTTTATTATTGTTCTCAGTGCATTTGATTTTTGATAAGTATTCGTTTCTTTAATAAATGAATATATAAATTAAACTGAAATCATTCTACAAATGACCATATTCCACTTTTCACCTTCAGCTGTACACTTTCTAAACCATGTACATAACTAGGTTAAGTTAATATATTAAAAGTTATATCAGAGGTATGATTTAGAATACAGGTTGCCAAAATCGTACTTTTTCAACCTTCTTGAAAATTGAAATTCAAGTTAATAATAAGCCTTTTTACACATTTATAAAGATTAGAAATGTTTGAATAAGATGTTATCATATTACTCTAAACAATTAGTTTTATAACTAAGATTACGTGTTTTACATGTTTTTTAAAGCTTAAGTGTTACGATTATGGCAACTCTCTCTTATATAACAGATATTTGAACTTTCGTATGCAAAAACGGCTTGAGGGCATTCAAAATGTACAAATCGATTTTTTATCCCATTCTGAATATATCCCGCAAATTTTATTGCAATACTTATAAAATTGACGATGTTACTGCGAATGGAGGTTGATCGTCATGTTTCGTACCGCTGTGTCTGACAAACACAAGTCTTTGTTAACAGACGATTTGTTTGATCAAGTAAGCATTGTCTGGTATCTTTTTGTGAATTGTGAACGAAAATTTGTGCTAAAAATCGAAGAAATCCAGTCTCCTAGTTTAGATTACGACAATAAACCAGCTACACGAAGATCTACAAACCCTGTTCGAAAAGACTTCATCAAGAGGATACTAGGAAACGTAATTGTAGTAAGAGACAGAGAACTCAAGCGATGTCACATGAAAATTCAAGTGGACAAATTACAAACAAAAATTGACATTCTGTATGCCAGAAAGAATGGATGTATGTTAATTTTTACGAGCAGTATAATAAATCTCTTCAGGACCTGTATTTATGAGGATGCATAGTGTCAAAAGAGATTAAGTCTAGGGATATTAATCCAAAATAGAAGCCGTGCGAAAATATGTGGGAGTATTTTGTTACATGTCATTTTTTCTTCAGCTTTTTCAAAAATGCATAAAAAGACTTCGCATTATTCAAGTAAAAGTGATCGCAGCTTTGGATTATATTTAAAGAAACTGAGAAAGTTGTGCAGAATTGCCACTGGACCAGACATTACAACGAAAATGATCGGAAAGGGTCATATGCAGTGAAATACGAAAGTATTTGAACGTCTTTAAAACGGTATAACCTATATGCATGATAAAAATGTTATCGAAATCGGTTAACCTTCTTGCGAGCTCTAAACACTTAAAGATCACGAAAATCGCATTGTTGTCACGATCGTTTACACATTCGACTAATAACTGTAGGAAATCTACAGATTTTGACATCTTTCAACGCCTGTAGCTTGACTTTGAGTTGATCTATTTCGATGTAATTTTTATCACACATATAACTTACAAAGAAATTGAAAAACGAGCGTTTTTTACTCTTTCTTTCATTCCAACCAATTACAATTTTTGGAAACAATTTTTTATCCATTGTTTAATAAACCAATCCATATAACATTTCAACAAAAAATATAGATCGCTTGGTGCAATTATAAAAAAGTTACTCCGTTTTAGAGGACGTTCGAATACTTTCGCGTCTCACTGTACCTAGCGTTTCTTGTAAATACAGTGGTACTAATTAGAGTGCTGGACAAAAGTATAACACATCTTTAATATTTCTGTATATCATGTATTTGAAAGAGGAAAATATTAAGTTTATACACTGTATGTGTTATACACCACCTTTGGAATGTGTATACAAAATCACAAGTTTCTAGAAAATGCAACGCCGGAGTTGTGAACAAAAATGTAAACGTAAGCATATCTTGGTTGGACAAAAATATAAGACACTTGGTTCGTTTATCGCTGTTACGTTTCGTTTCAGTAGCTATTTGATTATGAGAGGGTAAATATGTAAATTATTGGACATTGTTGGGCGCCACGGCGTCCGTAGTAGCGACGAATTATGACGTTATAGATGTGAACTGTATAAATGAAGGACCGGACATTAGCTCACACAAAACTTATTTATTTAGTCTCTGACTATGTACACCTTCTAACGGGAGGTCTTAGTGCCTCTAATTCTGTTACAACTTTAACTATATACACTTTAACGGGAGGTCTTAGTCTGCTCAACTTTGCTCAACTCTGATGCTTCAAAAAATGTTCTGTCTAAAGGTAGACTGCTGCCCCTCCCACACATTTCTAATACTCGTTGACTGGTTTTCCTTAATTTTGACAATAACCAATCAGCGAGTCATTTCGAAGACGGCACCCTTCCCTTGCGCCTTAGCGCATCTTTCTGGGTGGTTGCTGGTGTATGGAAGGTGGGAGCGACAGCAATGTTTTCGCAAAGACGGGAAAATTCCTCCACGTGTGATTTCGGCGTGCTCACCGTTATAAACTAATATCGGACTTACCCTTCGGAACCTTCCCTTTTTTCTGACACGTCTTGGCTATTGAGGCCGAGAGTAGCGAATCCTAAAGTTAAGCAATAAAGCATGCGTTCTCTCGGCAGGAAATTAATTTACGTCTAAATTGCATACCAGATGTTAGCAAAAAAATCCTTAGCTCAAAAATAGCCGGCTAGGCACGTCCATGTGATAAAGTATATTAGTGCTGGGCACTAAGAAGACAGTCTAGTATATTTGTTCAAAAGAAATATAATAATGCCTTGTGGTAAAGAATTAGGCAAGAGTGGGGTTAATTGAGTACTTTCATTGCTATCAGAAAATTATAGTATCAGTAATATAGCTAAATTATTAAATAGAAGTCATTGTGCTGTGTACAAAGCACTAAAAAATTCGAAAAGCGACAAGTAATCTAAAAGAACCGGAAGACCGCGTGACATAACAGAACGTGATAAGCGTGAAGTTTTACGAGTTTACAAGAACATCAAACGGAAGAAATTGAAGCAACTGCCTTGTTTAACTGAAGTACATAAAGCAGCATATGAAGTAATATCGCAGGCAGATGAGGAGAAACAGATATTTTCAAACAAAACTAAAGTTTTAGAATGGTCTGCATGTTCACCCGACCCGATGAAAATATTATTGAAAATGTTTGGAGTGATTTGTTGAGATGTCTCTATGCGAGTGGAAAATAATTTAAAAGTGCAAAGGAACCAAAAGAACGTATTGTTAAAGAGTGAGACGCTCTACTACAAAAACGAATAAAAAAGCTGTACAAAACAATACGAACACGATTGCTAGACGTGATACAACAAAAATGTGGTGTTACCAAATATTAATGCAATACTTCAGGCATTGCTATACGAGAAGTGCTAATTTTGTGTTATTGTCTTATATTTTTGTTTAAACAAAATATGTTTATGTTTACATTCTTGTACGCAACTCCAGCGTTGCATTTTCTAGAAACTTGTAATTTTGTATACACATTCTAGAGATGGTGTATCAAAAATAGAGTGTATAAAATTAATATTTCTTCTTTCAAATACATGATATACTGACATACGAAACTCCGGGAACATTTTTACATAATGTATAATGACAATACAAAAAAACAAAAAAGTTTTGAGAGCACTTAGAAAGGTAAAGCTTTAATCTATTAATATATGTTGCAAGACCGCTGAGCTCGCTTCTCATTGGTCACTGTTTTTTTGTTAATAACTCGTAAATAAAGCCGTGGATTGCATTTACGCTACGAAAAAAATTACTTCAAGTGTCATTACGAATCCCTTATTTCCCGGAAGTATTAACATAATTTTGGGATACACTGTATAATCGTTTCTTAGAAAATTATAATTCGATTAGGAGACAAAACACAAAATATTTAATCTACTGGAACACACATATAACAATAGTATTAGAAATGATTAATTGACCTCGCCATTATCTCATCGCACATTGTTTTCTCTCTCTCCTCTTTCTCTGTCTCTCTCTCTTTCCCTCACTCTCTCTTCCTCTCTCTCTCTCTCTCTCTCTCTCTCACCTTCACTCTCTCTCTCTCCCACTCTCTTCCTCTCTCTCTCCCTCTCTCTCCCTCTCTCTCCCTCTCTCTTCCTCTCTCTCTCTCTCTTTCTCTGTTACCGGACCGCATGAATTCGATCTCTTTACCTCAAAAAATCTCTCACACTCATTGTACAATTACGCGTAATCAGCTGTCATACCATAATATTTACATTCATATACAAACAGTATAATTGTCAATCATACTCTCGCATCCCTCATACCGTTTTGCATTTTCTTATATTCCATGAATTTAGAAAACTAGCACCACATGAATATCATTAACTCTTCATAAGTCGAAAGCATATGCGTTTATTTCTTGTAGCGATTGTGTATTTCCGAAATGCATCTTTTAGTGCTTAACGGAAGTGAATTCCTCGACAACTATTTCTAATTTTGGAGATGCTCCGTGTAGAATTAGTTCGTCGTGTAACCTAGGTGCATATAGAAACTCCTTCATTTGCAGAGACGCAGTGTCTGCTGTGTGCACTTGTTCCTTGTTTGTGTGCGCACGAGAATGCATACTCTGTGTGCATACATTACAACGATATCTAGTTAAACTGCCAGTTGATCGAGCTCTCGATAAAGTTTACAGGGAAAATCCGATTTCCCTCGACGATCAGCCGCGAACTGGAAGGTATTTGTACATACCTTTGTAAAGAAGAAATACCGCCAGCTAATCATCAAGTTAACTGTGTGTAGGAGTGTGCGGGTATACGAAATTTCGAGTCCCGAGACTCGGGCCGGGTTTGCCATTGATCGGGTCCGGTCGGGTGGAGGGATCAGTGGGGGATCAGTGCATTCAGGGAAAGTCACTACGCAAGGCGACGTAGCGCAGGGGCGTTTACTTGGCGAACATCACAATTCTGAACTATGATCAGGTAGAGGTTCTGTATCGCGTCACCGTCGTAGTTCAGAATTACGATGTTCACCCGCTAGACGCTCCACGCCGCTGTACCGGACTCCCTGCGTATATGTCGCCTTACGTAGTTATTGAGTTGTTCGGAAAGTAATTTCGTTTTTTCCTGGCAGAGGATTCAATTGTTTTTTTGCACCCAATTTCACACTTAAGCTTCATGATCATTATATGTTTTGAGAGCTGATATAGCAGGACTTGTGTGTGAAAAAGTCCAATCGATTCTACGCAGTAGTTTTTGGTTGGTGCCCTTTTAGATATGGAGAGCAATAAGCATCATTTTCGTCATATTTTACTTTTTTACTACAGAAAAGGTAAAAATGCTGTTCAAGCCAGAAAGAAATTAACCGATGTGTATGGAGAAGATGTGTTGACAGTGCGCCAGTGTCAGATCTGGTTTGCAAAATTTCGATCTGGCAATTTTGATGTAGAAGATGCACCACGTTCTGGAAGGCCTGTTGAAGCTGATAAAGACACGATACATGCATTAGTTGATGCAAACCGGCGAATAACAACACGTGAGATCGTTGAGAGGTTAAATTTATCAAATTCAACTGTTTATGACCATTTGAAAAGCCTGGGTTTAACCTCGAAGCTCGATATATGGGTTCCCCATGTTCTCACGGAGTGTCGTCGCGTTGACGTCCGTGATTCGCTTCTCAAACGTCGCGAAAATGATCCATTTTTGAAGCGCATCATTACTGAGGACGAAAAATGGGTTGTATATAACAATGTCAAACGCAAGAGATCATGGAGCAAAAAAGATGAACCGATTGAAAGCATTTCCAAAACCAATATCCATCAAAAAAAGGTGATGCTGTCTGTTTAGTGGGATTTTAAAGGAATCGTTTTTTTTTAGCTTTTACCAGATAACACAACAATTAATTCGGAAGTCTACTGTCATCAGTTGGACAAACTGAATGATGCACTTCAACAGAGAAGGCCAGAATTAATCAACAGATAAGGTGTAGTGTTCCACCATGATAATGCGAGACCTCATACAAGTTTGGTCACTCGCCAAAAGCTTTTACAGCTTGAATGGGATACAATGCCACACCCACCATATTCTCCAGATCCGCACCTTCGGATTATTATTTGTTTCGGTCACTGCAAAATTTTTTAGACGGTAAAACCTACACTTCAAATGAGGAGGTCAAAAACCACCTCGATCAGTTTTTTGCCAGTAAAGACCATAAATTTTATGAGCGTGGAATCATGCTACTACCAGAAAGATGGCAAAAGGTATTGG